>CM034083.1:15700025-15868245 GCA_019845555.1 Aristolochia fimbriata
TTCATTGCCAAAATGAGTTAAGCGATGACTCCGCCTGGCCGCCCGCGAGTAGCAATGAACGGTCGAATATCTTCAAAGTGAGTTTGCAAAGTCTCAATCGCCGCTAAAGGCGTTAGAGACAACAAGGACATTCGCTAAAGTGAGTTACCGGCGACTCACGTTCATCAATTAAGTGAGTTAGCGGCTTGATTCTGTTGGTTGTAAAGTGAGTTGCAATGACCCGGATTCATTAAACAAATGAGTTAGCGGCGACCCCGTCAGTTGCTAAAGAGAGAGTTGGCGATGAGCAGTGTTCGCCGCCAAAATGAGTATAAATACCACGTTCAGCCGCCAAAGTGAGTTAGTAATGAATGGTCGCTCATCACAACAAATGAGTTAGCAATGAACGGCCGTTCATCACAACAATGAGTTAGCAAGGAGGCGGTGGATTCGTCCACTACACGGTTAGCGACCACTCCATTCGCCGCTAGAGAGAGAGTTAGGACAATGGGATATTCGTCGCTAAAGTGAGTTAGCGGCGACTTTCGCTCGTCGCTAAAGTGAGTTAGCAAACTAACAGGACATTTGTTGCTAAAGTGAGTTAGCAACGACTCTAGTTACATATTGAGTTTTGAACATTCATTGCTAAAGTGATTGTAATATGCAAATAAAATAGTGATTGTAATATACAAATAAAACCCAAACTACAACTTAATTTTTTGGGCCTTGTCGAAATAATATATAAGAATAGGGGTGACAATGGGTGGAGGTCCAACCCGAGCAACCAAATTTTAAATCAATATGTTAAGAAAATGGATATACAATAAGTTGCTTATTGGTTATTAATTTCTTAACGGGTTGATGTGATATTATCCATAAGCTTAACGGATATCCAAATGAGACGTTAAGAGTTTCTGATCTTTCTGAATTCTAATGCCCTTCGACCCGACATCGACTTCACCCCACCAATTCAAACCGACGACCCAGCGACCAAGCACCTACCTCTACTAACTTATATATTATTATATTATATATTTTAAAATGTGAAAAAATCATACAAAAAATTTATTAAAATTTTTAAAATGTAAAATTAAGTTAAAATTATACCCTTAGGTTAAAATTTAAAAAATATTTAAAAAATATAGAATATGAAGTAAAAAATCTAGGGTTTTATACCCTCCTTTAGCAAAAAATATGAGTACTCTCTACTTACTCTTGTTTTCTCTCTCTAAGTTTTTCTCTAGGATTTTCTCTCTAGATTTTCTCTCTAAACTTTATCTCTCAACTTTCTCTCTGGATTTTTTCTCTTGATTTTCTCTCTCTACTTTTTTGCTCTCTAGACTTTCTCTCTAATTTTCTCTAGGTTTTCAATCTATAAATTTAATATACATTTATTTTTTTTAATTTAATTATAAAATTTATAATTTTTATTTAAATTTAATTTTTATTTAAAAAAAGGTTATTTTTCTTTAACGGATATATTGATGTCAACGGATCCAATAAGCTTATTATTGATTCTTATTGTTTGGATTGGTAATGGAGATCCAAAGAAGAAAATTATTGATTTGATTTGATTTGGATATTGATATATCCAAATCATCGACACCTCTATATAAGAACCCTTAAATGCTATCTCTCTAATATTAAATGGAAAAAAAATTTAGGTATACAAATTAAATTATACTTTTACATTATAATTATTTAAATATTTTATAATATGGACTAAATTTGAAAATTTATATTGACATAAATAAAGGGTTGGTATATTAGGTGGGAATGTTGGGTTGGGACATCAAATATGGGATGTCATATAGGATCATTGTATGGGGGTGATTATATGGGCTTGCGGTGGTCGCGGGGTAGGAATAATTCCGATCAACTAGGGGGATGTCCAGTGGTAGGGTCCAATCAGAGGTGGGGTCAAGGGGTGGGTCATGGGTGGGTTTGTACATTAGAGTTAATGTGGTGTAGATGCGTCAAGGTGGGTTGGGTTTGGGGATAGAGTTAGGATTGGGATTGGGATTGGGTTAGGGTGTAGTGAGTCAAGTATCAGGTTGTATCTTGGGCCGAAGTGGGTTGGGGTGGGTCAAAATGGGTTAAGGTGGGCCTAGGTCGCTGAGGGAGCGGGAACACAAATTTGTCAGGTACCCACCTTATTAATTTTATATAAAAATACCAAAATCAAATCAATGATATGATAAAAATTGCTCATTGTAGGACAAGTAGTGAGTAGGATAGAATATGATCCTTAGTTAAAAAGAGAAAGACTAATGAAACTGTTTGAGGTTTTAAATTAAAAATTTATTGGCATTTGGGGATAAGGTAGACTATTGACTTTTTTATCTAATAGTATATTTAATTTAATGGAATCTATAAAACAATATTATTATTAATATTTTTATAGAATTTATTTAGTAAAATAATATATTAATGTAAATACCCTAATACATTTTTTAAAACCTATATTTAATTAAATAAATAAAAAATAAAAAAATAATATCAATGGCATAAATAACATATTATTCAAATGAATAGTAAATCAAAACATATGGTTAAGATAACCTATAAATTTTTTATTAAAAAAATATAAATTTTATTTAATATTTTATTATATTATTTTATACCCTTTATGCTAATTTTAAAAAACATTTAATTTTAAAAATTTGGGATAATTTTCTCATTAAATTAAATTTTAAATAATCAATTAAAATAAATATTTTTTTTTTTTGGAAAATATTTGTTTAAAATAATAAATTAAAATTTGTTTTAGTAAAATTATATACTAATAAAATATTGCTTTTAAAATGATAATTATTTTATTTTTATATATCTAAAAATATTAGTTGATAACATTTTTTGCTTTTTAATTCTTTTGGTGAGTAGAATGTTATATAAAATAAAGTACATTTAATGACAACATAGAATGTTATAGACAAAGTTGAGTACCTTGTTGTATAGTAAATCAGGACTATGTTATAAATTGACTCAATATCGTGTTACAACTAACTAGTTTATTAGGTAAAGGCACCGACGTTGTACAATGTTATGAACAAATAACATTTATTGTTATAAATAGAGATTGACCTTCTTTCTAAACAGACAAGTATGAATGTCATAAACACACAATGTACATTGTTATAGGCAGACTTGTATATGGTCATAAACCGACTACACATGGTCATAACCGACTATGTACATGGTCATTTAATGACAATGTAGAATCTTATGGTCAAACTAAGTACCATGTTAGAAAAAAAAAATAAATTACATCGTTACTTAATTTCATATATAATGTTATATACTTGAATGAGTACCAAGTTATAATCAAAACAAATTTTTAATGTTATAAATTATCAAGTATGGTATTACATATTAACAAGTGCCAATTCGCGGTAATGCATCGGACAATATTTGAAGCTATGAACTGATGATGTAGTTAGCTATCTTATAATTTGTTGTTTACTTTTCTCTTGCCACATTATGTACTAACCGTGTTCAAGGTCCTAAAATCATCCATAGGTTAGTTAATGAGCAGCACAAGCAATGACTTTCAATTTGATCTATTGTGGCTATATTCAACAGCTCTATCAATGTATTATTTTTTGCATCCATGGTAAATTTGTTGTCCCAATAAATTATAAGATAATAAAATTTAAATTTTGCATATCTGTTTGTCAAGTTTTCTCTGTTCTTGTTGAATTGCTATCAGTCCACCAACTCTATTTGTTTGATTTTCCTTGATGGAAGGCTCCTCTGAGGAAGAATGAAATTTGGTTCCTGAGGTGGTGTGACCTCCTCAGCATGTGTATATATAGAATCTGTGGCCCATCAACCAAACGAATCCTAATTGTTTATTAGCCAAATAAGCCCAAAACCTCATCAGCTAAATAGCCTGATTTATTACCTAATGGACCCATAATGAATTCCTCCTTCCATCATTGCTTCCTACTCAACTCAGACTTAGGTCAATTGAGGCATCCCCCAAAAGCCCAAGTCAAACAAAATAGATCCCAACAAGTGGGCTATAAGAGGCCCAATTCCATAACATTTTCAATCAAAATAATTTGAAAATAATTTTGAGAAAACAATTTAGAAATAGTTCTTTCATAAAACCAATTATGGGAATCAGAATATCCATAATTTGAGTCAATCGATAATTTCCGGGTTTATCGATTTTATGTCAAAATTATGATTTTGCCCCCTAGTTGAGATTCTCTTGGAATAATAACCTCAGACAATGTTAATAATGTTAATTATCCATAGTGATTTGATGCACAAAAAATATCATCAATGCTATCAATTTCACTCCAAAAGAATTATACACCTTAATAGAAGTCGGGCCAATTCTCAAGATCAAAAGGAAGCTAGACTCCGAGGTGATCAGTCTCATAGGCTCAAAGCCCATTTACCAAATATCTGGTCACCTGTCCTATGTGTGACACACACAATATCGTGATGGCGCATGGGACATCCGTGTCGGTGTTTGGTCCCACGCCTAATACCCCTTATAAGGCCATCTAAACATACAAAGGTCTAAGTAACCTGCCCCAATTCTCACCCTCAATGCTCCCCGGACGTATTTTTTGAGCACAAGGCTCTAGGACACAATGTCATGAAGACATCCACCAGAATGATCCAATGCCAAAACAATGAAATCCACAGATAACAAATTAATGCATGCAAGAAATAAAATTTATTAATCATGTAAAATTAAACATGCAAAACAGTTTTGAGCAGAGACATATAAAATGCTAACAAAATCGTGGCATGAATGATTGAAGAAGAAATAATAGATATAATAAATAGAACAAAGAACAGAGAGAACATAGAAGAACATATAGCACAGAGAACATATACAATACATAACATAGAGAGCATGGACAGAATAGAGAGAAGGAAGATTGAAGGAGAGAGAATGAAGGTTGAAGGAGAGAACAAATATTGAAGGAGAACAAATATTGAAGGAGAAAACGAGGAGAGAGGAGTGAGGAGAGAGGAAAAGAGGGAGGAAGAAATAGGAAGAAGAGGCGTGAGGGAGAGACATAAAAGAGAGTAGGGAGTCTTTAATCGATAGTATAAGAAACTCAACGTAAGAGGGGCTGGTCTGAATTGGTTTAGGGTTCTAGTTTTTCTTATTTTCAGTAGATTGATCTGACTTCAAAGATAACCGGGTTAAAGGAGGGGTAAAAATGTTTGGGAATATAATATTCAATAAAAAATAAGATTTAATAAATGGTTCAATATTTAAATTAAAGTTGATATATGATACATTAAAAGATCCATATGATATATATATATATATATATATATATATATATATGTATATTTGTGGTTGTTACCAACCCTGTGGATTTGATACTTGGCCTTACCAAGTTATGATGTATTTTAAGTCTTAAAATTGATTAATAGATGTATTTTGAATATTGTTCTTTTGTTTGCTCCTTTTTGTGTTGGGTGATCATTGCTTTTAAGTATCAATAGGGTTAAAGTGACATGTTTGTATTAAACAGTCTGAAAATGATTTTGTTGTTAAAGTGGTCTCGGTTTTTATTAGTATTTTTAATTGTTACTTTTTTTTAAACTTTCAGAGTGAAGGCCATGGAATTTTTTTATGATATTTTTTAACAAAGATGATGTATATATGGTCTAGCCACCATTGAACCCAATTGAACCTGTTAAACCAAATTCAGACCTTCCACCAGTTCGATGACTTGTTTGGTTTTTCAAGCATTGAATTTTATATAAAAAATATACATGATAAAAATAAAAATTATGATTGTTTGTAAAAACTTTGAAATACATAAATAGGAGGAAGGTTTGGAGATGATGTTTGAATTTTAAAACATATGAATAATTAATTTTAAATAAGAAAATAAAAGGTAAATACTACATAATCAGAAAATAGAGATTAAACCATGAATGTTTTAAGAATTACTAAACATTAAACTTTAAGTTGGCCACCTAATAGTATTATATAAAAATATAATTGGGTAATAAATGACAAAGATATAAGATAGACCTGCTTTTAATTAGATATAAGATATAACAGTGAGGTACTTTTTAATTTGTGTTTGTTTGCCTATACTTTTGCGTGGTTTTCAGCTAGTTAAATTTTAGTATAGAGTGTTTGTCTATTGCTAAATTTCATCTATGTTTTAAAATAAATAATAATTTATATTTATTATAATATTAAAATTAAAATAAATATAATTTCAAACTTTAATATAATAATCTTTATAATATTTATTACACTCCAATTTGGTTAATTTTAAGAACCAAATTAAGTTTGAATATAATAGTTCCAAAATAAAAGGCAAAAATCATTGGAAAAACCAGAAGCATGTCTAATAGCAGATAGTTCACTAGATGACATCTATGAATACACTTTTCTCTTAACAAACTTGTGAGCTACCGCTAGAAATCATCTGCAAAGTGAGTATTGATTGAAGGTAAAATAGAAGGAAAAGAGAGCAAAGACAACAAAAGAATCGAAAACTAAGGATATAAAACCACAAAAAGAGAACATGATCTCTTTGAAGTCAGAATAAAAGAGGAGCATTTAGAAACAAAACCTCACTTATTCTTGTTGTTGCTTCATAAGCGGGTCAAGCATAAACCAGAAACCTAAATGGGTGCAACCGTATAAGGACAAAATGGGTGCAACCGTATAAGGACAAAATGGGTTGAAACATATTATTCAATCTATGTCACAGAAATAGAAAGCATCAGAGATAAATTCTAGCGAACCAACTCTATTTATCAGCTAATCCATCACTTAAGAAAGATAATGATGAGGAATTTTGCTCCATTAACACTAAAATGGAGAATGGAGAAGATTTCAAAATTTAAGAGAGAAGAAACATACGTGGAGCAAATAATTTGAATAAAATAAAGAAAAGAAAGGCAGAGATAATGAAATAAAAAAACAATAATAGAAAAGTAGAGCCGATAAGGAAAAAATGAAAAAGAGTTAACACATACCTGAATGGATCTTAGGGAGATTTGATTTCAGAATGAAGGTATTGAATAGGGAGACAATCTCGCAACGTGAGGTGAAAATGACGTGGGAGAGCACTTCGACTGACAAAGAGAAGGGTTTAAAGGAAGCATCTCAGCTTCCCAAGGAAGTGCCGAAGAAAAAAATGAAATCATAAAAAAAAGGAGGCGAAATAAAAGAAATAAACATACCTGAATGATTTTATGGGTTTTTGGCTCTGCGGAATGGTGTTGGCTCAAGTTCCTTAACAATTTTGAAGAAAGACGAGGAGGTTTTGACAGTTTGGCTCTTCCCAAGAGCTTAGCAGAGCAATTTGGGGGGTGAAGGGAAAGGAGGAAGATTTGGGGACACAGGAGAGTGCAGAGAATATTGTTCTCCCAATGCGTAAAGGTGAAGGTGGACGGGATTTGGGATTAACTTGGGAAGGGGATGATTTTTTCCTTTACTTGAGCCGCTCAATGGGATCCGATGGTATGCTATAACCCAATATTATTTTAAATAAATTACAAAAATGCCATTGACAATGAATTAACACAACTTCGACATTTCCGTTACCCGTGGGGGTTTCGACATCCCCTTCGGTGCTCCAGTGAACGCTTCCCATCGGCTTTAATTTAACGACATCAGAATTGGCTTATTTTAACTATCGAGCATTGATTAGTCACTCCCGAGATCCTAACAACCGCCTATCTTCCTGATTTTGGCCGAGGGTGATTTGGCTATCGTGATTGGTGAAGAAAAAGAAAACCATCTTAGACTACAAGCAAGAAAAAAAAAAACCAATCTTTGACACATTCATAGATGGAAAGATGGGGTTTTTTAGAACATTGATTCTTCTACGCGTAATATCACCTACCACTTGCAAAAGAAAAAAAGAAAGAAACTCATAAGGGTACTCAATCGAATTGCTTTTGTTAGTCATCGACTCATCTTTAATCATTAATTGCTTAATTAATTAACTTATTTAACTCAATTGCTTGGTCTCACCCTCGGCATTTCTCGACTAATAATGCACTGTCAATCTGGCCTCTTTGGCATGAATCACTCCTACAAATGAGTAGTTACTAAGATGATTTTTTTATTCTTTTCCTTATTTTTGTCCTTCGGTTTTTTTCAACCATTTTAACAACCATTTTTTTGGTTTTTATTTTAAGTACATATTATGTATTAAGGTTTGCCCTTATTTTTGTACTATACATTAATTATAATCAGATCCAGAATTATTCAGATCCCATCCGGATTCAAAATTTTTGAATTTGAATATTTGGATCCAAAAATATTTTGAATTCGCGACTCGGATCGCATTCAGAACTAGAATCATAAGATTCGGGCAGGATTTAATCCGTTTATAGGCCTAGTTTGTATATTGTTAAATTTCTTCTATGTTAAATAAAATGTTTAAATATAAATAATAATTTATATTTATTATAATATTAAAATTAAATGAATAAAATTTCATTCTTAAAAAAAAAATTGCTGTCATTAATTATTTTTTAAAAATACAATTCTTTTGATAAAAAATCCATTATAATTTATTTTTATGCACTATTTAGTTTTTTTGTAGTATTGGATTGATTTATATTTGTTTAATAATCCAATGACAATCCATCCTTTGTTATTGTTTAATAAAATCTCTTATATTGTATTATTTTAAACTACATTAAAATTTATTTAATTTATAAAATTCTATTTTAATTATCAAGCACAACTATCTTTTATTTTGTAAACGGTTCAAGATGTTTACAATTTTAATATAACTTTTTAAAAAATTTATTAAAATTAATAAAAAAAATAATTTTATTGTTTTAAATTTTTAAAATAAATTTGAGGAAAATACTTGTATTAAGTTCACCAATAGAAATATATAGAAGATATATTTTAAATAAAAAATAAAATGAAAGCTTAAAAAGTCATAAGGAATACATGCGCTTAATTTTTATAAATAATTAAGCAGAAAGTATGAACAAGAAAATATATGTAAATAATTTTTATATTTATCAAATTATATTATTAATCCCAAAAAAAAAGATTTATTAGCGTACTTGCTTGAAATTCACCTTTATTGAAAACATCAATATATTTATTTTAAATTAGTTTATTAATATTTATATGTCTCTAAATAAACCTATAAGAGTAATTAACTAATTATAATTAATAAAATAAAAAATTTGGCATTAGTATTTTCCGATGTTGAACAAGTAAATCACGTAAAGATGTAAAAATTGCAACAGCTAATGAATTATGAATGAATATTCTGTGGTGGAGAATAAAGACAAATTTGACCTTCAATGTGAAACCAAAGGCAGGAGGCAGCAGGTAAAAAACAGAGGAGTTTTGAAATATTTTTAGAGCTCGACAACGGACAACGGTGTGTCCGTATTCCTTGTTGCTGTTCGCAGTGCCGCCTCCAGCAGCAACTACTCTATTGACGGTCGCAAAATCGAGTTCACTGCATTCCCCATCTCTCCACCCGTAAAGTCTAAACGGCATAAGGCTCCGACCTACTCGGCCATGTCATACAGAACAAAGCCCCCATCGACGGTCCCTGCCCTCCACTCCGACCTCCACCTCGCCGACGAGGAAGACCTTTACGGGCGCATCAGGGCTTTGCAGCGAGCACAAGCTCGAGTTCATCGACATCCAGGAGGAGTTCGTCTAGTACGAGTAGAAGAATCTCAAACGGGAACCCCTGTGTACGCAGAGGAGGTCAAGAGGATCCAGTCAATTCTGCTGGTGAACGGGCAGTTTATGGAAATTGGGGATCAGAACAACGGCATCGTTGGATCTACCGCGGGGTCCAACTATTATTTTGGGATTTTGAACACCATTAATCGGGAACTGTTGAAGCCGTCGGCCTCGGTGGCGCTGCAATGCTTCTCGAATGACTTGTCGACGTTCTGCCACCGGAGGCGGATTCCAGTATCTCGTTGCCTGGCCAGTCGCAGAAGCCCGATGTCACCTATATAATGTGAGTGCTAAGCTTGTTAGCTATCTAATAATCATCCTTAAGTTTTCGTTTTCCATATTTTTCTCTGTGTGAGTAGAGGCCCGAGGGGCAGTCAGCGTGCTTGAGATATTGTTCTTTCAGGGTCGAACTGATATCAGAGTAACTTATGTATTGCTTTAAGACAAATTAAGTCTCATGTTTTTGTAATTCTTATTTTTTATTTTTTGTTTTGGCGTTTTACGAGTTCGCAACTGTGCTAGCTTGTGCTACTTTAATGTCATCGCTATTCAAGTTTAGGGTGGCCATCTGGTTGTCAATATCTTTCAGATTTATGTGTCTCTGACTTTCTAGCCAAACATCAGAACTAGGGTTTCAAAAGACGCGTCTCTTGCTAATGCAATCTTTTATGATGCCACCGTATTCAGCAAAATTTCATTGGTTCCGGCAGAGTTTGGTATTTGTAACATTGGTATGAGAATGCGATTTAGTTGGAGTGTGTTTTTATCTGTTTGAATCAGATGGTATCGCATTCTGAATCGAGGAGTTTGCTTTCCTTGTTTCTCAGAGGAAAAGCAAGTGTAGCTGCTTAATTGTGGAGGCACTTAGAAAATTGAGAAACTTTTTGAATCTCTAGGAAAAAGCTTACACTCTACTCACAATAACTAGACTTAGAACATTCAGGAGGCTCTCATGCAATCAAGATGAGGTCAAATATGTGTTTGTGTTAGAGTGTCGAGCCTCTTCCAAGGCCTTAGAAAAATTAATAGAAGTCTAGAATCTTTATGAAGAATTTACACTCCTAGGGACATCCAGGAGGTTTTAAAGCAACTAAGTTGAGGTGAAATTGATCTTTTCTTTCTGATTGGTGAAGCACGAAACTTTCCCTTCCCTCAAACAAGAAAACATATAGATCGAATGGAAAGAGTGAGTTGATGATATTGAAGTCTTGATCACACTCTACACTTCTTCTCTATAAGTTCAATTTAGGTGAATTTTTTGGAAGAGAGTTGCACCTTTGGAGTGAAGGCCTTCAAACTTACCTCTTTCAAATTTTAAAAAAGAAAAACTTACCTCTTTCAAATTTTTGTGGCTATACGTTGACTTTTTAAGTCAATTTCTTTGCTGTCATCACTATTCTTCAAGAAATTATCAGTGTCAGCCATAATTGTCGGCCATTCTTCTTTCTTGAAGTCTTTGAGCAATATTGGTGTAAAATACCACTTTCTGGTCTACTACTGTTGTCTCCATCCTAATAATTGCTCTAGTAATGATAGTATTAGTAGTTGGATTTGAAATGAGTGTCATGTTGTTGTCATTCAAATATTACACTAAAACAGGTTATTATTATTTTTATTTAATACTACTCATCTACTAGTGTATTTCTTTTAACAGAAAATGCACTTTGAAATTCTGTGCATAAAATTTTCAAAAAGAGAAAAATGCAATGCGCAGTTATAACTCTTGCTAATAGCTTCAACATTCCAGGAGCTTCACTGGTGGTTTGTTAGTAGCTTCAGCTTGTCTCTGCTTCGCTCGAGTCACTTTGATTCTTTTCTTGCTTGAGCCAATATGAAGCTTATTATCTATGCTGAACCAAGCCTAAATTTTTGGTTGGGCTCATTATCTTCATGAGCTGACCCTCAGCTTAGCTCTATGAAATGGATTTTTTTGGGGAGTACTAGAGTATCCACCCTTTGCATTTGAAAAGAAAAAGACCTTTTCTTTCTTCTCTTTTAATTTTAACTTGTACTGATGACCAAAAGTTCTATCTTGAAAGCATCTCTGTATAGTTATAAAATGATTTATTATATACTCACATTTTGACAAACTGGAATCTCAGTCAAAACTTGAACATGGCAGGGAGTCAAACATATCCCATTTTTCCCTGAGTTTGAACTCTTGATGACCTTTAGTATAATGTGCTTTTTATTTAAAAAATGTTGATTTTGGTGTGATGGGGCAGGTTTGAGTTATTAGGTGGTTGATGTAATACTTTTGTAAGTCTCTAAGATTTATTTAAGCAGTTTTGAATATTTTTAATCTTCTCTGCAGAAAATGAAGCTGGGAGCAAGGAATCTCAAGGAATCTTTAAGGGAAGTTTTCTGACTCTCCCTTGTTTGAATTTGTTGCATTGGGATTCATAGCAATTTTTTAAATTTGAGTGGGATTTATTATTATTATTATTATTATTATTTTTTTTCCTAACTTGCTTTAATCTTTGCATTTTAGATTAATGTGCACTAGAATTTAACTTAGAAGATAGTTTAGTTTTTAAATTATTGGTGGTTTTCTTTAACTTAGAAGATAGTTTAATTGAACGAAGTTTTTAAATAATTGGTGGTTTTCTATTTGAGTGGATTGAAGGAGTAGATTATATTTTTGTCTTGATATACCACTTGGTCGGATTCTAGGTTTAACATGAGAAAACTACCTGTGGCTTGTGGATTGAATGTTTGTGTGTATTTGAGCATGCTTTCGTTGTTTTCTAGAACCAACCCAAGAAAGCTTGAGGCTTAAACTTAAGAAAGGTTTTCAATACCTCTTGAAGTGATTTAGGCATTGTTTCTAATTGCTTGAGCCTTTTGAAGCCACCCAAATTTAATGCACTAGATGCATCACTTTTGCTAGCCCTTTGAGCCGCCAAGATCCAAATTTTTTTTATTGTCCCGTGCATTACATGAACCAGGCCTTAGTATGAATTTCCTTGTTTCTCTTGACCCATTTTTCTTAGTCATTGAAGTGTTCTATTAGATTGAGCATGAATAACCCTCAATGTGGAGGAAGAATAAGGATGAGATGGTATTGGGTATTTTTCTGTATAGAGAAGGGGGGATGGAAGAAGAAAAGAAAAAGGAAAAAGGAGATGGAGGAAGAAAAGATAAGGAAAAGAAAAATGGAGATGGAGGATGAAAAGAAAAGAAAAAGGGAGATGGAGGAAGAAAAGAAAAAGAAAAAGAGAGATACAGGAAGAAAAGAAAAAAAAGGGAGGAGGAAGGAAGCAAAAAGAAAAAGGAAGGGGAAGGAAAGAAAAAGAAAAGGGAGGGGGAAGGAAAGAAAAAGAAAAGGGAGGAGGAAAGAAAGAATAAGAAAAAGGGAGATGAAGGAAAGAAAAAGGAAAAGGGGAAAGGTGGAAAGAAAGGAAAATAAAAAGGGAGATGGAAGAAGAGAAGAAAAAGAAAGATGAGACATGGAGGAAGAGAATAAAAGAAAGATGAGACATGGAGGAAGTGAAGAAAAAGAAAGATGGATGGAGGATGGAGAGGAAGAAAAAATATGGCAGGAGGAAGAGGATGAAACAAAAAGTTCGATGACGGAGGATGGAAGAAAATAAAAGATGAAACATGGCCAAAGGAAGAAAAAAGAAAAAAATTTTAAAAAGATATGTCGGAAGGACGAAGAAACGCCAATGGATGGAAGATCCGAAGAAAGAACGATGAAAAAGGAGATAGAGGAAAGAAAAAAAAGGCCGATGAGGAAAGAACATAAAAGGAGATGGGGAAGAGGAAGAAAAAGGGAGATGGGGGAAGTGAAGAAAAAGGGAGATTGAGGAAGAGAATAAAAAAGGAAAAAAAGGAGATGGAGGTGGAGAAGAAAGAGAAAAAGGGAGATGGAAGAAGGGAAGAATGAGAAAAAGGGAGATGGAGGAAGAAAGGAAAAGACATGGAGGAAGAAAAAAAAAAGAAGAAGGGAGATGGAGAATTAAAAAAGAAAACGAGAAAGGGAGATGGAGGATGAAAAGAAGGAAAATGTATTGAATGTGAAAAAAAAAGAAAGGGTTAATTCATGCAAAAACAAAATGGAACATGGATATGAGTAGGAGGCATTACCTATGCTAATACCTGAATTTTAATCCAACCCATTTGCCATGCCCCATTACAGCCAAACAAAGACCTATTGATTAAGGGTTTGAATTCTTTCATGTTAGTGGAGAGTAGACTTAAGGTTGGCTTATGGAACTCAATTGAAAGCTGCTTAATTACATTGGTTTGTGGTTTGAATGGAAAGAGGTAGTTTAATTGTGTTACTCCTAGGTGTTTGAACCATGGGGGAAGAGGCCTGAATAGATCTACTTCTGATTGATACTTCAGATGGGAGTGCCACCAGAATTCAGTCTCCCTAGATATTAAACTACTCTTCTAAGTCATTACATTGTTTTGCTACTATTAACTCATTGCTCTGTTTTGCTTTTCTGTTTATGGTAAACCACTTGTTTCTTTTTCCATATGCATTACATTTTATGTACTTTGAAAAACATAGAATCAAAGTCAGGAAACCTAGAAAAAATCTTAATTTAAGGGCCAAAAGGTATTCCACCAACTGTTCATTCTCTAATGTGGTATTTGGTATGCGTTAATTCTAACAAAGAAGTATGAATAGCTGTTGATAAGACAGTGGATTACTGATGTTATGAAACTTGAATCTCCTCCTGTATCAAATATCTTTGACCTTATAACTTTTTTAGGTTGAATCTTTGACCTTGACCTTTTCTTCTTGTAGGTTTGACTGAAACTGTACGGAAGAAAAAGTTAGACATTGATGTTAACCCTGAGCTATTGCAGTTTCTGAATAAAGAACTAGCTGGTGGTGAGAGACTGGTAGCTCACGAGTTTTTCCTGATTTTAGCAGTGTGTAACACTGTGATCCCAATAGTTACACATCATCAATCTCTTAGTTTTATGGGTTCTGAGTTTCACGAGGATGCAAAAGCAATTGACTATCAGGGGGAATCTCCTGACGAAAGCAGGCCTTGGTTGCTGCTGCATCTGTATATGGCTACACTCTTAATGAACGCACATCTAGCCATATTGTAGTCGATGTCATTGGTGAGAAACTAATGTATCTGTCACTTCTTGTACAATTTTTTATTCTTCTTCCTCCTCTGAAAATAAATAGCCTCCTAAATTTTTAGTTAAATTCTTTGGTCATTTCTTTGCAGGTTGGATTTGCAGGGGTTAGATGAATTTGATCGGGTAACGCAAGAGAACGCGTCTGTTGTAATTAGATTTCCGTGATAATTTTGTAGTGGTTCTGGGTAAGGGTGCAGATAGTTCTATGCTTGGTATTCTGTCATGTTACGGATGCTCATGGCAGCCCAGATCATCCCTTGGACCTAAGACAAGCAACAGAACCATTTGTCAGAATCCAGTAGGTTTTAAAGCAACTAAGTTGAGGTGAAATTGATCTTTTCTTTCGGATTGGAGAAGATCGAATGCAAAGAGTAAGTTGATGATATTGAGGTCTTGATCACATTCTTTACTTCTTCTCTATAAGTTAAATTTAGGTTAAAAGAGAGTTGCACCTTTGGAGTGAAGGCCTTCAAACTTACCTCTTTCAAATTTTCAAATAGAAAAACTTACCTCTTTTAAAATTTCAAACAAAAACTTACCTCTTTTAAATTTTCAAACAAAAACTTACCTCTTTTAAATTTTCAAACAAAAACTGACCTCTTTCAAATTTGTATTATCTTATCATGTTTTTGTGGCTATATCGCATGCGTTTTAAGTCAATTTCTTTGCTGTCATCACTATTCTCCGAGTAATTATCAGTGCGGCAGATTAGGAAATGTTTGGTAAACTTTACCATGCATTTCATTTGTCTTTTCCCCCCCAAATGGTATCAAGTATGGAATAGAACTGATTGGTGTCTTAATGGTCTCTGCTTCACTTGTCCATAATTGTCGGGCATTCTTCTTTCTTTGAATTCTTTGACCAATATTGGTGTAAAATATTGGTGTAAAATACCACTTTGTCTCCATACTAATAATTGCTCTAGTATTGATAGTATTTTGTAGTTGAATTTGAAACAAGTGTCATGTTGTTGTCATTCAAATATAACACTGAAACAGGTTATTATTATTTTTAATTAATACTAATCATCTACAAGTGTATTTCTTTAAGAGAAAATGCACTATGAAATTCTGTGCAAAAAATTTTCAAGAAGAGAAAAATGCTATGCACAGTCATTACACTTGCTAATTGTTGAGAAAAGGCGGTGCTTTCTCCAATTGTGGGCATTCTTTCAAGAGGCCAGCTAGAATTTATCTACATTTTTCTTCTTGTTCAAATTGTCGCTTTAAGCTGAAACACTTTTTGTTAGACTAGTGTTACTAAATTGAAGCGGCTGGTTGAACACGATTCAACCAAAACACTTGTACTTAAGGTAGGTAAATCTCAGAAGTGGTCTTAAGGTTCAATTGTTAATCTATTAACTAAGGAGATGAGTTGAACCCATTCTTAGGAAAGGATGAAACAAGAGTGTGAGATTCTCCTCTCTTTTTGAGGACTGGGTGTTGGTGGCGGTCTTTATCCTTCTGGATTTTATGCTTAATTGGCTTTTTGGATGGAAATCCAGCATGTTAGATATGATAAATGAGGTGATTTGTGTTAGATACACATTTCATACTTTTCTATTTTGTCGCGCAGGCTGCATGCTTTGGATAAGTACCTCAGGTTGTTTAGGTCTTGTCATAGGTAGGCTGCATTCCAGGAGCTTCACTGGTGGTTTGTTAGTAGCTTCAGCTTGTCTCTGCTTCGGGTCGAGTCACTTTGATTCTTTTCTTGCTTGAGCCAATATGAAGCTTATTATCTATTCTGAACCAAGTCTAAATTTTTTGGTTGGGCTCATTATCTTGCGAGCAGACCCTTAGCTTTGCTCTATGTAATGAATTTGTTTGGGGAGTACTAGAGTATCCACCCTTTGCATTTGAAAAAGAGAAAGATCTTCTTTTCTTTCTTCTCTCTTCTCATTCTTTTAATTTTTAACTTGTACTGATGACCAAAAGTTCTATCTTGAGTGCATCTCTGTAAAGTTATAAAATGATTTATTATATACTCACATTTTGACAAACTGGAATCTCAGTCAAAACTTGAACATGGCAGGGGGTCAAACATATCCCATTTTTCCCTGAATTTGAACTCTTGACGATCTTTAGTATAATGTGCTTTTTATTTAAAAAATGTTGATTTTGGTATGATGGGCAGGTTTGAGTTATTATGTGGTTGTTGTAATACTTTTGTAAGTCTCTTAGATTTATTTAAGCAGTTTTGAATATTTTTAATCTTTTCTGCAGAAAATGAAGCTGGGAGCAAGGAATCTCACGAAATCTTTAAGGGAAGTTTTCTGACTCTACCTTGTTTGAATTTGTTGCATTGAGGTCATAGCAATTTTATAAATTTGAGTGGGATTTTTTTATTATTTTTATGTTTCTTTTCCCTAACTTGCTTAAATCTTTGCATACTTAACTAATGTGCACTAGAGTTTAACTTAGAAGATAGTTTAATTGAACAAGATTTTAAATTATTGGTGGTTTTCTTAACTTAGAAGATAGTTTAATTGAACGAGTTTTTAAATTATTGGTGGTTTTCTACTTGAGTGGATTGAAGGAGTTGATTTTATTTTGGTCTTGATATACCACTTGGCCGGATTTTAGGTTTAACATGAGAAAACTACCTGTGGCTTGTGGATTGAATGTTTGTGTGTATTCGAGCATGCTTTCGTTGTTTTCTAGAACCAACCCGAGGAAAGCTTGAGGCGAAACTCAAGAAAGGTTTTCTTAACCTCTTGAAGTGATTTAGGCATTGTTTCTAATTCGTTTGAGCCTTTTGAAGCCACCCAATTTTAATGCACAAGATGCATCACTTTTTGCTAGCCCTTTTGAGCCGCCAAGATCCAAATTTTTTTTTGTGATCCCGCATTACATGAACCAGGCCTTAGTATGAATTTCCTTGTTTCTCTTGACCCGTTTCTCTTAGTCATTGAATTGTTCTATTGATTGAGCATGAATAACCCTCAATGTGGAGGAACAATAAGGATGAGATGGTATTGGTTATTTTGCAGTATAGAAAAGGGTGGAGGAAGGAAAGAAAAAGTAAAGGGAGGAGGAAGGAAAGAAAAAGAGAAGGGAGGAGGAAAGAAAAAATAAGAAAAAGGGAGATGGATGAAGGAAAGAAAAAGACCAAGGGGAAAGGAGGAAAGAAAGGGAAATAAAAAGGGAGACGGAGGAGAGAAGAAAAAGAAATATGGGAGATGGAGGAAGAGAAGAAAAGGAAATATAGGAGATGAAGGAACGAAAGAAAAAAAATAATGGGAGATGCATGAAGAGAAGAAAAAGAAAGTGGGGAGATGGAGGAAGTGAAGAAAAAGAAAAAAGGGAGATTGAGGAAGGGAAGAAAAGAAAAGGGGATATTGAGGAAGGGAAGAAAAAGAAAAAGGGAGATGGCAGAAGGGAAAGAAAAGAAAAAGAGAAATGGAGGAAGAGAAGAAAAGAAAAAGGGAGATGGAGGAAGAGAAGAAAAAAAGGGAGGATGTGGAAGAGAAGAAAAAGGGAAATGGTGGAAGAAAAGAAAAAGAGAAATGGAGGAAGAGAAGAAAAAGAAAAAGGGATATGGAGGAAGAGAATAAAAAGGAAAAACGGGAGATGGAGGAAGAGAAGAAAAAGGGAGAACGAGGAAGAAAAGAAAAAGGGATATGGAGGAAGAAAAGAAAAAGAAGGGAGATAGAGAATCAAAAGAAAAAGTGAAAGGGAGATGGAGGATGAAAAATTCTTTGAGGTGGAAAATGTATTGAATGTGAAAAAAATCAAAGGGTGAATTTATGCTAAAAAAAATGGAACATGGATATGAGTAGGAGGCATACCTATGCTAATACCTGAATTTTAATCCAACCAATTTACCATGCCCCATTACAGCCTAAAAAAGACCTATTGATTAAGGGTTTGAATTCCTTTATGTTAGTGGAGAGTTGACTTAAGGTTGGCTTATGGAACTCAATTGAAAGCTGCATGATTACACTGGTTTGTGGTTTGAATGGAAAGAGGTAGTTTAATCATGTTACTCTTAGGTATTTGAACCATGGGGGAAGATACCTGAATAAATCTACTTCTGATTGATACTTTAGATGGGAGTGCCACCAGAATTCTCTCTGGATATTAAACTACTCTTCTAAGTAATTACATTGTTTTGATATTCTATCTAGACCATTACATTGTTTTGCTCTTCTAAGTCATTACATTGTTTTGCTCTTGTTTGTAATGTGAATGGAGTGTCATTGTAGATTAGTTCAGTTTATTTTACTTTAAATGAGATGCTATTGATTTCTTTCCTGGAATGTTTCTTATGCTTATTGTTGTTGCAGTATAATTCCAACAATTTCTGCAGCTTTTACTATAGAAGGCAATCAATAGCAGAAAAGTGGCACTTGAAAGGATTACTTCAGCATTTTTCCTCTGGTAAAGTGCAGATATTTTGAAATAATTAAAGAAGAAGATCAAAGTTAATTATATTAACTGTTATGGTAAATGTCCCAAGATAAGGCTATTTTGTGGATATATATTTACTGTAAGTTGGACTTTAAATGATTGTCTGAAACTGAAAGATCTATTTATTTTTCTTATTCTTGTTCACTTTAAAAAATTCCAGCTAATTTTTCTTTTGGGTGAAGTTCAATTGTTGTTGTTTCCTTGAGGAGCTTGCAGACAATTTGGTACTTATGGCCAATAAAAAAGACTAGCTAGCTTGTTGATTTTGAGCTTGCATGGGAAGAATATGTCACTAAGATGATGATTGCAGAAACTAAACTTACCATTGGACTGCTCCAGAGGTTTTCATCCTTTCTTCCTCTCTAAAATAAGGTGTTATGCTTCTAGTGTTATTTGTCCATTTCGCGGTATTATTTGAATTATGCAAGTATGTATATTATAGCAATATGCAGATTTTTAACATGAAACCAGAAAAATTAAATTGTAGACACAAATTGAATTTTATGTCCTTAAATAATTTACTTTAACCAAAACAAATTCTGGATCTAGGTGTGTGTGTGTGTGTGTGTGTTTAGATGTATGTGTTTACTCAGCATTGAATTATTTTCTGATAGTTATACAACACTGTGACACTCTGGCAAGGGGAGAAGAAGCATTATATCAATGAAGTATCTACTGTTTTGGCAGTGTTATGGGAGTTATTGACAAGCTGCATGCCGTTTGAGGGCTTCTCAACTTTGCAGGCTGCATATGCGGGAGCTTTTAAAGTGCTAACATTTTCCACCTCTTGTATCCATGTTCTCAGACATGTACACGAGGTCAGATTTTTAGCAAAACTCAGAAAGTATGATCAACGAAAGTGTAACTCTTTGCTGGACACAATATGTAATAACAATTGTTCAAATTTGCTCAACTAATGGTCTAATCCCCATGGCTGTATTGATCACATTTCTTTTCCTTGTTCGCTTATTTTGTTTCAAGACATTGATCTCTAACTTTAAGGCTGAACCCCAAGTTTATGCTGCCCACCTACTTTTTTCCAGGTAAAGGGATCAAATCATCACAGTCAAGGTTATTCATACTAGAAGCAGTCGTGAAGAAAGAGCTGCAAACATGAGAACCTTGTTAAGGTGAGCATTTTGTTTGTAAGGTGAATGTAGTGTCATTGTAGATTAGTGCACGTTATTTTATTTAAATGAGATGCTATTGATTTCCTACCTGGAATTTGTTGTTGAAGAATAATTACAACAATACCTGCAACTTTTACTAGAGAAGGCAATCAATAGCAGAAAAGTGGCACCTGAAAAGACGATTTCAGCATTTTCCCTCTGGTAAAGTGCAGATATTTTGGCATAATTATGGAAGATGGTTCAGTTAGTTCTTTTTCTGGCTTTGAATATGGGGGTTGCAATTAAGCAAATAAACAAATGCATCTAATGAAATTACGATCTGCGGCCGCTGTTGTGGTATGTCAAAACTAGACTGATCTTATAGTTGGAGATGTTAGCTATTTATTTTTCTTATTCTTGTTCATGTTACAAAACTGCAGCTAATTTTTCTTTTGCATGAATTTCACTAATGGTTATTTCCTTGAGGAGCTCGCCAGACAATTTGCTACTTATGGACAAGTCAAGCTTGCTGATTTTGTGCTTGCATGGGAAGAATCGATTGCAAAGATGATGATTGCAGAAACTAGAACTTATGTTGGAAGGCTCCAGAGGTTTTCATCCTTTCTTCCTCTCTAAAATAAGGTGTTGTGCCTCTAGTGTTATTTGGCCACTTCTTGCATTCAACAATCAGTAATTGCTATTTTAATTATGTAGGAGCATGTCTCACTCTCTTCCTCTCTCTCTAAATTGCTTGTTCTTCTAAAAAGATTCTTGGCCTCTTCCTTCCTGATCTCACACCCAATTTGATCTCGATTTACCGATCCGGATTTTGCGGTTTGATGGTTTTGAAAAAGCGGATTTTATGCGGATTTTGATTGATTTTGATTTTTTTGATGAAGCGATTGATTGATGAATAAAAAAGATGAAAAAAATGATTGAAAGATGAAAAGATTATGATTTAACGGATTGATTTTGCCGGATGAATGCCGGATTGATTTTGATTGCCGATTGCCCGGATTGATTTGATTTTGATTTCGCAACGGATAAAAAAAAAAAGATTTACGCCGGATTTTGATGACGAAGATTTGATCGATCGATTTGCCGAAAGATGAAATGATGAATTTTGATGCCGGATGATGATGATGAAGCGCGGATGAAGATTGATGATGATTTCTTAGCGCGGATGAAAAAAGCGGATGAAGATTTTGATTGATGATGAAAAGCGGATTGCCGATGAAGCGGATTGATTAGTCCTGCCGGATTGATGAATGCCGGATGAAATTTTGAGATTTTGCTGAAGCGATTAGCCGCCGATTTATCAAAAAAAAAAGATCTGAAGATCTGAATGAAAAAGCGATTCTTTGCAAGATTTCTTGATTTATCTTGCCGGATTTATTCGCTGATTTATCGCCGGATTTGCCGGATCTTTCGATGTTGAAAAGATCCGCTCGATTTGTCCAGATCTCGGATCTGGATTTTTTGCCTGGACGATTTCGCCGATTGTTCGGAACCGATTTGATTTCGAGCGGAGCGGAGATGGATCTGGATTTTCGACATTTTGATCGATCTTGATGGATCGATTCTGCGGATCGATCTTTTGATCCTCGATGAACGATCCTTTGTCGGATGAAATCTGATATCGACGATGTTTATCTTTATTCTCGATCTTCCTTGAGATCTTTGATTCTGATCTTTTTCGATCTTTCTGGTTTTGAAGCGGATCTGTTTCGATCCTTTCGGATTTGAACGGATCCGTGATCGCGCAGCAAGCGATCGATCGACGCGCCTGGATAAAAACGGATCTGATTGATTGATCTGACGCGCGATTTGATTTCCGCCGGATTGATTTGAGCCGGATTTTTGATTTGATTGATTGTTTTCATTTTGATGTCGCGCAAGCGCGCGATATTCGCTGAAATGTTCTTTGAAATCTTTGCGCGATGATTTTTATTGATCTGTGATTATTCGACTATTATGACGACTTTCCTTTACCTGACGGATAATTTCCTGAGTCTTTCTTTCGAGATTTCTTTATGAGCCAGATCCCTTATCTTTCCATGTCTTTTTGAGCTCTGTTTCTTTGAAATTAATTCGACCTGTGATTTCGGAGATCGAGATGATGATTTAGATTTCGATGATGGCTGAGCCATGTTTGTCTCTGACGATTTCTGACAACTTTACCTCGCTCATAATGTCACTCTTTCTCATCTATCTCTCAGGACACTCTCTGAATTATCTCTTTCTAAAGGTTTTCTCTCGCTCTCCTGGTTTAACATCTCTCCATTTTGATCATTCAAACTCTCTTATATTCTCTTTATTTCTTTTTTATTTATTTCAAATTGAATTATAAATATGCTTTAATTAACATAATAATAATTTGTAATTTTAAATTTTTTTTATTTTGAGTTTTAGATCTCTTTAAGTTTTTCTCTTCCTTTGCTAAGTTCTTTTCCCTCATCTCTCTATCTTATTCTCTTTTTGTCTCCTGCCGATTCGAAACGCGACGGAAAGGATGACTTCGAGACGAAAGATTTCCATTGCTCGGATTTTATTGTCGGATGAACTATTCTGTTCTTATCGACACTTAGTTTACCTTCGATGACGCGGAAGAACTTCGAGAAAGCATCTCTATTTCTTTGCTTCCTGTTTTGATATTACCTGACTTTATTTGATAGCGATTTTTCGATCTTAATTTAACCTTGAATGATGGATTGATTTTGTGTGAAGCAGTTTGAAGAATGTGATAGATGTAACTTAATGGAAATAATTTAGTTGATTAAAAAGGTCTGAAACAATATGAAAAAGGGTTTATCAAATTTGTCATTAGTGTGGTTCATTTTTCTGCCCAACAGGTTTGCTTCATTTTTGCTTTAGTTTCTTACTCTCTCTCTTACTCACTCTCTCAGCTCTCTTGCTCATTCTCGCTCTGCTCTCTCTATTTCACTCTCTGCCCTCTCTTTGTTGGTCTCTCTCTCCTATCTATCGCTCTGTGCTCTCTCTAACATGTTTCTCTTGCTGGTCTCTCATTGTCTCTTCTTCTCTCTCTGTCAGGTCTCTCTCTATCTGATCATTCCTCTCTCTATCTAAGTCCCTCTGGTCTATCTCTTTGTTGGACGCTCTCTGATATCTCGCTTTGTGCTTTCTCTAACATGATTCTCTTGCTGGTCTCTCATTGTCTCTCTTTCTCTATCAGGTCTCTAACTCTCTCTTGCTCTCTCTCTGTCTGGTCTTTTCTTTCTCTCTCTCTCTTTCTCACTAGTTTCACTCTTATTGGAATCTCTCTTTCTTTCTCTCCTCTCTCTCTCTCTCTCTCTCAATTCTCACCTCCATAATCGCCAACCTCGAGTTCATCGACATCCAAGAGGAGTTCGTCTAGTACGAGTAGAAGAATCACAAACGGGAACCCTTCTGCACGCAGAGGAGGTCAAGAGGATCCAGTCAATTCTGCTGGTGAACGGGCAGTTTATGGAAATTGGGGATCAGAACAACGGCATCGTTGGATCTACAGCGGGGTCCAACTATTATTTTGGGATTTTGAACATCATTAATCGGGAACTGTTTAAGCCGTCGGCCTCGGTGGCGCTGCAATGCTACTCGAATGACTTGTCGACGTTCTGCCACCGGAGGCGGATTCCAGTATCTCGTTGCCTGGCCAGTCGCAGAAGCCCGATGTCACCTATATAATGTGAGTGCTAAGCTTGTTTGCTATCTAATTGACATCCTTAAGTTTTCTTTCGTTTTTCATATATTTTCTCTGTGTGAGTAGAGGCCCGAGGGGCAGTCAGCGTGCTTGAGATATTGTTCTTTCAGGGTCGAACTGATATCAGAGTAACTTATGTATTGCTTTAAGACAAATTAAGTCTCATGTTTTTGTAATTCTTATTTTTTATTTTTTGTTTTGGCGTTTTACGAGTTCACAACTGTGCTAGCTTGTGCTACTTTAATGTCATCGCTATTCTAGTTTAGGGTGGCCATCTGGTTGTCAATATCTTTCAGATTTATGTGTCTTTGACTTTCTAGCCAAACATCAGAACTAGGGTTTTAAAAGACCCGTCTCTTGCTAATGCAATCTTTTATGATGCCACCGTATTCAGCAAAATTTCATTGGTTCAGGCAGAGTTTGGTGTTTGTTACATTGGTATGAGAATGCGATTTATTTGGAGTGTGTTTTTATCTGTTTGAATCAGATGGTATCGTGTTCTGAATCAAGGAGTTTGCTTTCCTTGTTTCTCAGAGGAAAAGCAAGTGTAGCTGCATAGTTGTGGAGGCACTTAGAAAATTGAGAAACTTTTTGAATCTCTAGGAAAAAGCTTACACTCTACTCACAATAACTAGACTTAGAACATTCAGGAGGCTCTCATGCAATCAAGGTAAGGTCAAATATGTGTTTGTGTTAGAGTGTCGAGCCTCTTCCAAGGCCTTAGAAAAATTAAGAGAAGTCTAGAATCTTTATGAAGAATTTACACTCCTAGGGACATCCAGGAGGATTTAAAGCAACTAAGTTGAGGTGAAATTGATCTTTTCTTTCTGATTGGTGAAGCACGAAACTTTTCCTTCCCTCAAACAAGAAAGCATATAGTTCGAATGGAAAGAGTGAGTTGATGATATTGAGGTCTTGATCACACTCTTCACTTCTTCTCTATAAGTTAAATTTAGGTGAATTTTTTGGAAGAGAGTTGCACCTTTGGAGTGAAGGCCCTCAAACTTACCTCTTTCAAATTTTAAAAAAGAAAAACTTACCTCTTTCAAATTTTTGTGGCTATACGTTGACTTTTTAAGTCAATTTCTTCGCTGTCATCACTATTCTTCGAGAAATTATCAGTGTCGGCCATAATTGTCGGCCATTCTTCTTTCTTGAAGTCTTTGACCAATATTGGTGTAAAATACCACTTTCTGGTCTACTACTGCTGTCTCCATCCTAATAATTGCTCTAGTAATGAGAGTATTAGTAGTTGGATTTGAAATAAGTGTCATGTTGTTGTCATTCAAATATTACACTAAAACAGGTTATTATTATTTTTATTTAATACTACTCATCTACTAGTGTATTTCTTAAACAGAAAGCACTATGAAATTCTGTGCATAAAATTTTCAAAAAGAGAAAAATGCAATGCGATGTTGTAACTCTTGCTAGTAGCTTCAAAATTCCAGGAGCTTCACTGGTGGTTTGTTAGTAGCTTCAGCTTGTCTCTGCTTCGGCTCGAGTCACTTTGATTCTTTTCTTGCTTGAGCCAATATGAAGCTTATTATCTATGCTGAACCAAGCCTAAATTTTTTCGTTGGGCTCATTGTCTTGCGAGCTGACCCTTTGCTTAGCTCTATGAAATGGATTTTTTTTGGGGAGTACTAGAGTATCGACCCTTTGCATTTGAAAAAGAAAAAGACCTTTTCTTTCTTCTCTTTTAATTTTTAACTTGTACTGATGACCAAAAGTTCTATCTTGTGTGCATCTCTATAAAGTTATAAAATGATTTATTATATACTCACATTTTGACAAACTGGAATCTCAGTCAAAACTTGAACATGGCAGGGAGTCAAACATATCCCATTTTTCCCTGAGTTTGAACTCTTGATGACCTTTAGTACAATGTGCTTTTTATTTAAAAAATGTTGATTTTGGTGTGATGGGGCAGGTTTGAGTTATTAGGTGGTTGATGTAATACTTTTGTAAGTCTCTAAGATTTATTTAAGCAGTTTTGAATATTTTTAATCTTCTCTGCAGAAAATGAAGCTGGGAGCAAGGAATCTCAAGGAATCTTTAAGGGAAGTTTTCTGACTCTCCCTTGTTTGAATTTGTTGCATTGGGATTCATAGCAATTTTTTAAATTTGAGTGGGATTTATTATTATTATTATTATTATTATTTTTTTTTTCCCGACTTGCTTTAATCTTTGCATTTTAGATTAATGTGCACTAGAATTTAACATAGAAGATAGTTTAGTTTTTAAATTATGGTTTTCTTTAACTTAGAAGATAGTTTAATTTAACTTACAAGATAGTTTAATTTAACTTAGAAGATAGCTTTCACGACAGCTGGTCTTCCACATGAGCTTCTTGAACTTCTTGAAAAGATAGTTCTCCAAAATTCTGGTTTCAGTGGGAACTTGAACCTGTGAAATCTTCTGATCGTTACAGCTATTAAAGCTGATCCTTCAAGGGTGATGGATTATATTAGTCGGTTAAACAACTTTGGTGGCCCTGCAATTGGAGACGTGGCAGTGCATGCACCACTCAATGAAGAAGCCTTTGCCATCTTCAAGAAGTTCAACTTGAATGTACGGGCTGTGAATGTCCTCTTAGACAACCTTCGAAGTATTGAGCGTGCTGTGGAGTTTGCTTTCCGGGTTGAAGAAGATGCAGTTTGGATCCACTCCGTGAAGGCTTAGTAAGTGATGCCATAGAGTCTTTTATTCCAGGAGAGGATGCAACTCAGTTCATGGATGTTATTAGGGCTGAAGAAAAGAGATGAGCGATAAGAAGAAGAAAGAAAAGAATAGAAAAGAAGTGGGGCTGAACAGAAAAAAAAAAAGAAAAAAAAAAAAAAAAAAAAAAAAAAAAAAATTGAAAGGGAAAAAAACTATTGGCTCTCATTTTGAGTAGTTTCAAAAAATGACATGACAGTAGGTAAACCCTAAACCGTAAACACCCCCCCCTCTCTCTCTCTCTCTCTTCTCTCTCTCTCTCTCTCTCTCTCTCTTGTCTTGGCTCTCTGATCTTTATCTTTTTGATGTATATATCTCTTGTCTCTCCCCCCTCCGTCCATCCTCCTTTCCTTCCCGCCCTTTCCAGCACTCTCACCAGCTATTTCCTTCTTAGTTTGCAAAAATTAATTTGTATATTATGTCATTTTTTTTCACGAGTGACATGTTCTAACGCTGCTTTTGAGGGCTGGATTTTTTCCTTGTTAGTTTGTTTCTTTCTGACCACCTTTGTATTTTTTGCTTTATAATTTTTTAACGAATTTTGTTCATAAGATATTATTGAATCTGCAATATTTCAAAATAAGTTAACAAAGGATGAGTTAGTTAATTTTAGTAAACAGGTCACTCAATGTCAATGCTATAAATTATTCACATATTCCACTAAGAATAGAAGCTATTAAGAGGCCTCTACTCTGTTACCTATTTCTTGATTCAATTCGTTTGAGGTTATCTTATTTATATGACTTTCATCTCCTTTTGTGTAATTATTTTGTTTATCATATTTGATTTTTTGTGACAGGAAGCAGTTAGCTTTGCACTTATGATGTCCCATATGCAGGGAGGTTGCCCTATTGACTACAACACAATCACAGATCTGTTCCTTCAGGTTTTAGTTATGCTCCTTTCCCTTTCATTTTTTCACAAGAAAAAGTAATACTGTATAGTTGTTGCACACATCTCTTAAGTACCTTTTTTCTAGTGTCATGTTTCATGAATTTAATGTTCGAATCAACAGTCGAGATTACATAAATGGTGTTGGATGTGTATTGTTACAGGTGAATCCAGGAAATGCTCCTTTGGTGGTTAGTTAGCTGTTGGATGATGAATGTTCTGTAGATTTCATCCGTTCTCTCCTTCCAGTGGTGTCTCTCGTGGAGCAATGTGAGAAGAGGTGCTCTCTCTCTCCCTCTGTCTCTCTCTCTTCCTCTCTCTCTCTCTCTCTCTCTCTCTCTCTCTTTCTCTCTGTGTACCTCTTCCTTCTTTTTCCCTCCTGTCTGCTGATGCTGTTTTTATCTAATCTTAAATTCTGTTCGTTTCCTCGGTTGCAGGAGTCGTTTACTTTTACTCACTCAGTTCTTAGAGCATCTCAAGAATGAAATTAGCCAGGATGTGCTTGTTCACATTGCATTAGTTAAAATTATGTATGACTGCAACAACAACCCAAAACTTTTCGGCACAACCAATCCGTACTATGATTCTCGAGTTGAGGGTAAATATTGCGAAAAGCGTGATCCCACCTTGGCTGTTGTTGCTTATTGAAGAGGACAGTGTGATGATCAGCTCATAAAAGTTACAAACAAAAATGCATTGTTCAAGCTGCAGGCGAGGTAGTTATTGGTCAGTCCTTGTTACTGATGATTTGGTTTATATGTTTTTTTTCTTTTTAATGATTTGTCATATCTCCTGTTCAGATATGAGGTGCAGAGATTGGATCCAGTGTTGTGGGAGAAAGTTCTGAGTCCTGACAATGAATTCAGAAGACAGTTTATTGATCAAGTGGTTTCAACCACCATACTTGAGAGCAAGTGCCCTGAGCTAGTCTCTGCTGTTGTTAAAGCTTTCACGACAGCTGATCTTCCACATGAGCTTCTTGAACTTCTTGAAAAGATAGTTCTCCAAAATTCTGCTTTGAGAGGGAACTTGAACCTGTAAAATCTTCTGATCGTTACAGATATTAAAGCTGATCCTTCAAGGGGGATGGATTATATTAGTCGGTTAAACAACTTTGGTGACCCTGCAATTGGAGACGTGGCAGAGCATGGACCACTGAATGAAGAAACCTTTGCCATCTTCAAGAAGTTCAACTTGAATGTACGGGCTATGAATGTCCTCTTAGACAACCTTCGAAGTATTGAGCGTGCTGTGGAGTTTGCTTTCCGGGTTGAAGAAGATGCTGTTTGGATCCACTCCGTGAAGGCTTAGTAAGTGATGCCATTGAGTCTTTTTTTCCAGGAGAGGATGTAACTCAGTTCTTGGATGTTATTAGGGCTGAAGAAAAGAGATGAGCGATAAGAAGAAGAAAGAAAAGAATAGAAAAGAAGTGGGAAAGAAAAGTAACAGAAAAAAAGAAAAAGAAAGAAAAGAAAGGCAAGAAGAAAAAGAAAGAAAAAAGAAAAAAAAAAGGGAAAGAGAAAAAAAAAAGAAAAGAAATTAGAAAGTGGAGAAAAAAAGAGAAAGAATGAGGAGAAGAAGTCAAGATTGGAGTAGTTTCAAGAAGGCTGCTCAGGAGGTCTGTCAACTGTTGGCTCTCAACTTCAAAAAAATGACATGACAGCAGGTAAACCCTACACCGTAAACACCCCCACCACTCTCTCTCTCTCTCTCTCCATCTCTCTCTCTCTCTTTATCTCTCTCTCTCTTGTCTTGTCTCTCTGATCTTTATCTTTTTGGTGTATATCTCTCGCTCTCTCCCCCCTTCGTCCATCCTCCTTTCCTTCCCTCCCAATCCAGCACTCTCACCTGCTATTTCTTTCTTAGTTTGCAAAAAGTAATTTGTATGTTATGTCATTTTTTTTCACGAGTGACATGTTCTAATGCTGCTATTGAGGGCTGGATTTTTTCCTTGTTAGTTTCATTCTTTCTGACCAGCTAGTTTGGATTCTAATTGCAGGTCGGGTATATACCAGATTACCTCTCTATTTTCCAAACAATCCTGGGAACTGATCCCCAGGTAATATATATTGCCTTGGCCACTGGTATGAAGGCTTTGTGTTTTTTGCTTTATAATTTTTTAACGAATTTTATTCATAAGATATTATTGAATCTGCAATATTGTAAAATAGGTTAACAATGGAAGTGTTAGTTAATTTTAGTAACCTGGTCACTCAATGTCAATCCTATAAATTATTCACATATTCCACTAAGAATAGAAGCTATTAAGAGGCCTCTACACTGTTACCTATTTCTTGATTCAATTCGTTTGAGGATATCTTATTTATATGACTTTCAACTCCTTTTGAGTAATTATTTTTTTTATCATATTTGATTTTTTGTGACAGGAAGCAGTTATCTTTGCACTTATGATGTCCCATATGCAGGGAGGTTGCCCTATTGACTACAACACAATCACAGATCTGTTCCTTCAGGTTTTTCTTATGCTCTTTTCCCTTTCATTTTGTCTCAAGAAAAAGTAATACTGTATAGTTGTTGTAGACAACTCTTAAGTACCTTTTTTCTAGTGTCATGTTTCATGAATTTGATGTTCGAATCAACAGTTGAGATTACATAAATGGTGTTGGATGTGTATTGTTACAGGTGAATCCTGGAAATGCTCCTTTGGTGGTTAATCAGCTGTTGGATGATGAATGTCCAGTAGATTTCATCCGTTCTCTCCTTCCAGTGGTGTATCTCGTGGAGCAATGTGAGAAGAGGTGCTCTCTCTCTCTCTCCCTCTGTCTTTCTCTCTCTTCCTCTCTCTCTCTCTCTCTCTCTCTCTCTCTCTTGCTCTCAGTCTCCCTCTTCCTTCTTTCTCCTTCCTGTCTACTGATGCTGTTTTCATCTAATCATAAATTCTGTTCGTTTCCTCGGTTGCAGGAGTCGTTTACTTTTACTCACTCAGTTGTTAGAGCATCTCGTGAATGAAATTAGCCAGGATGTGCTTGTTCACATTGCATTGGTTAAAATTATCTATGACTGCAACAATAACCCAGAACTTTTCCTCACAACAAATCCGTACTATGACTCTCGAGTTGAGGGTAAATACTGCGAAAAGCATGATCCCACCTTTGCTGTTGTTGCTTATTGAAGAGGACTGTGATGATCAGCTCATAAAAGTTACAAACAAAAATGCATTGTTCAAGCTGCAGGCGAGGTAGTTATTGCTCAGTCCTTGTTACTGATGATTTGGTTTGTATATTCTTTTTCTTTTTAATGATTTGTCATATCTCCTGTTCAGATATGTGGTGCAGAGAATGGATCCAGTGTTGTGGGAGAAAGATCTCAGTCCTGACAATGAATTCAGAAGACAGCTTCTTGATCAAGTGGTTTCAACCGCCATACCTGAGAGCAAGTGCCCTGAGCTAGTCTCTGCTGCTGTTAAAGATTTCACGACAGCTGATCTTCCACATGAGCCTCTTGTACTTCTTGAAAAGATAGTTCTCCAAAATTCTGCTATCAGTGGGAACTTCAACCTGTAAAATCTTCTGATCGTTACAGCTATTAGAGCTGATCCTTCAAGGGTGATGGATTATATTAGTCGGTTAAACAACTTTGGTGGCCCTGCAATTGGAGGCGTGGCAGTGGATGCAGCAATCTATGAAGTAGCCTTTCCCATCTTCAAGAAGTTCAACTTGAATGTACGGGATGTGAATGTCCTCTTAGACAACCTTCAAGTATTGAGCGTGCTGTGGAGTTTGATTTTTCGGGTTGAAGAAGATGCTGTTTGGATCCACTCTGTGAAGTCTTAGTTTGTGATGCCATTGAGTCTTTTTTTTTTTCCAGGAGAGGATGTAACTCAGTTCTTGGATGTGAAGAAAAGAGGGCTAAGAAGAAAAAGAGATGAAGCGATAAGAAGAAGAAAGAAAAAAGAATAGAAAAGAAGTGGGAAAGAAAAAAAAAAAGAAAAGAAAAAAAAAAGAAAACAAAAAGAAAGAAAGAAAGGAAAGAAGAAAAAAAGAAAGAAAAAAGAAAAAAAAAAAGGAAAAAGAAAAAAAAAAAAAGTAAAAAGAAATTAGAAAGTGAAAAAAGAAAAAAAAAAAAAAAAGAAAAGAAAGAATGGAGGAGAAAGAAAGTCAAGTTTCAAGATTGAGTAGTTTCAAGAAGGCTGCTCAAGAGGTCTGTCAACTGTTGGCTCTCAACTTCAAAAAAATGACATGACAGCAGGTAAACCCTACACCGTAAACACCCCCCACTCACTCTCTCTCTCTCTCTCTCTCTCTCTCTCCATCTCTCTCTCTCTTTCTCTCTCTCTCTCTTGTCTTGTCTCTCTGATCTTTATCTTTTTGGTGTATATCTCTCGTCTCTCCCCCCCTTCGTCCATCCTCCTTTCCTTCCCTCCCAATCCAGCACTCTCACCTGCTATTTCTTTCTTAGTTTGCAAAAAGTAATTTGTATATTATGTCATTTTTTTTCACGAGTGACATGTTCTAATGCTGCTATTGAGGGCTGGATTTTTTCCTTGTTAGTTTCATTCTTTCTGACCAGCTTGTTTGGATTCTAATTGCAGGTCGGGTATATACCAGATTACCTCTCTCTTTTCCTAACAATCCTGCGAACTAATCCCCAGGTAATATATATTGCCTTGGCCACGGGTATGAAGGCTTTGTGTTTTTTGCTTTATAATTTTTTAACTAATTTTATTCATAAGATATTATTGAATCTGCAATATTTGAAAATAGGTTAACAATGGATGTGTTAGTTAATTTTAGTAACCTGGTCACTCAATGTCAATCCTATAAATTATTCACATATTCCACTAAGAATAGAAGCTATTAAGAGGCCTCTACACTGTTACCTATTTCTTGATTCAATTCGTTTGAGGATATCTTATTTATATGACTTTCAACTCCTTTTGAGTAATTATTTTTTTTATCATATTTGATTTTGTGTGACAGGAAGCAGTTATCTTTGCACTTATGATGTCCCATATGCAGGGAGGTTGCCCTATTGACTACAGCACAATCACAGATCTGTTCCTTCAGGTTTTTCTTATGCTCTTTTCCCATTCATTTTTTCTCAAGAAAAAGTAATACTGTATAGTTGTTGTAGACAACTCTTAAGTATCTTTTTTCTAGTGTCATGTTTCATGAATTTGATGTTCGAATCAACAGTTGAGATTACATAAATGGTGTTGGATGTGTATTGTTACAGGTGAATCCTGGAAATGCTCCTTTGGTGGTTAATTAGCTGTTGGATGATGAATGTCCAGTAGATTTCATCCGTTCTCTCCTTCCAGTGGTGTATCTCGTGGAGCAATGAGAGAAGAGGTGCTCTCTCTCTCCCTCTCTGTCTTTCTGTCTCTTCCTCTCTCTCTCTCTCTCTCTCTCTCTCTCTCTGTTTCTCTCAGTCTCCCTCTTCCTTCTTTCTCCTTCCTGTCTACTGATGCTGTTTTCATCTAATCATAAATTCTGTTCGTTTCCTCGGTTGCAGGAGTCGTTTACTTTTACTCACTCAGTTGTTAGAGCATCTCGTGAATGAAATTAGCCAGGATGTGCTTGTTCACATTGCATTAGTTAAAATTATCTATGACTGCAACAATAACCCAGAACTTTTCCTCACAACAAATCCGTACTATGACTCTCGAGTTGAGGGTAAATACTGCGAAAAGCGTGATCCCACCTTTGCTGTTGTTGCTTATTGAAGAGGACTGTGATGATCAGCTCATAAAAGTTACAAACAAAAATGCATTGTTCAAGCTGCAGGGGAGGTAGTTATTGCTCAGTCCTTGTTACTGATGATTTGGTTTGTATATTCTTTTTCTTTTTAATGATTTGTCATATCTCCTGTTCAGATATGTGGTGCAGAGAATGGATCCAGTGTTGTGGGAGAAAGATCTCAGTCCTGACAATGAATTCAGAAGACAGCTTCTTGATCAAGTGGTTTCAACCGCCATACCTGAGAGCAAGTGCCCTGAGCTAGTCTCTGCTGCTGTTAAAGATTTCACGACAGCTGATCTTCCACATGAGCCTCTTGTACTTCTTGAAAAGATAGTTCTCCAAAATTCTGCTATCAGTGGGAACTTCAACCTGTAAAATCTTCTGATCGTTACAGTTATTAGAGCTGATCCTTCAAGGGTGATGGATTATATTAGTCGGTTAAACAACTTTGGTGGCCCTGCAATTGGAGACGTGGCAGTGGATGCAGCAATCTATGAAGTAGCCTTTCCCATCTTCAAGAAGTTCAACTTGAATGTACGGGATGTGAATGTCCTCTTAGACAACCTTCAAGTATTGAGTGCTGTGGAGTTTGATTTCGGGTTGAAGAAGATGCTGTTTGGATCCACTCCGTGAAGTCTTAGTTTGTGATGCCATTGAGTCTTTTTTTCCAGGAGAGGATGTAACTCAGTTCTTGGATGTTATTAGGGCTGAAGAAAAGAGATGAGCGATAAGAAGAAGAAAGAAAAGAATAGAAAAGAAGTGGGAAAGAAAAGTAACAGAAAAAAAGAAAAAGAAAGAAAAGAAAGGCAAGAAGAAAAAGAAAGAAAAGAAAAAAAAAAAAAGGGAAAGAGAAAAAAAAAAGAAAAGAAATTAGAAAGTGGAGAAAAAAAGAGAAAGAATGAGGAGAAGAAGTCAAGATTGGAGTAGTTTCAAGAAGGCTGCTCAGGAGGTCTGTCAACTGTTGGCTCTCAACTTCAAAAAAAAATGACATGACAGCAGGTAAACCCCCTACAATCAAAAACACCCCCTCTCTCTCTCTCTCTCTCTCTCTCTCTCCATCTCTCTCTCTCTTTCTCTCTCTCTCTCTTGTCTTGTCTCTCTGATCTTTATCTTTTTGGTGTATATCTCTCGTCTCTCCCCCCCTTCGTCCATCCTCCTTTCCTTCCCTCCCAATCCAGCACTCTCACCTGCTATTTCTTTCTTAGTTTGCAAAAAAAGTAATTTGTATATTATGTCATTTTTTTTCACGAGTGACATGTTCTAATGCTGCTATTGAGGGATGGATTTTTTTCCTTGTTAGTTTCATTCTTTCTGACCAGCTAGTTTGGATTCTAATTGCAGGTCGGGTATATACCAGATTACCTCTCTATTTTCCAAACAATCCTGCTGAACTGATCCCCAGGTAATATATATTGCCTTGGCCACTGGTATGAAGGCTTTGTGTTTTTTGCTTTATAATTTTTTAACGAATTTTATTCATAAGATATTATTGAATCTGCAATATTTGAAAATAGGTTAACAATGGATGAGTTAGTTAATTTTAGTAACCTGGTCACTTAATGTCAATCCTATAAATTATTCACTTATTCCATTAAGAATAGAAGCTATTAAGAGGCCTCTACACTGTTACCTATTTCTTGATTCAATTCGTTTGAGGATATCTTATTTATATGACTTTCAACTCCTTTTGAGTAATTATTTTTTTTATCATATTTGATTTTTTGTGACAGGAAGCAGTTATCTTTGCACTTATGATGTCCCATATGCAGGGAGGTTGCCCTATTGACTACAACACAATCACAGATCTGTTCCTTCAGGTTTTTCTTATGCTCTTTTCCCATTCATTTTTTCTCAAGAAAAAGTAATACTGTATAGTTGTTGTAGACAACTCTTAAGTACCTTTTTTCTAGTGTCATGTTTCATGAATTTCATGTTCGAATCAACAGTTGAGATTACATAAATGGTGTTGGATGTGTATTGTTACAGGTGAATCCTGGAAATGCTCCTTTGGTGGTTAATTAGCTGTTGGATGATGAATGTCCAGTAGATTTCATCCGTTCTCTCCTTCCAGTGGTGTATCTCGTGGAGCAATGTGAGAAGAGGTGCTCTCTCTCTCCCTCTCTGTCTTTTTCTCTCTTCCTCTCTCTCTCTCTCTCTCTCTCTCTCTCTCTCTTTCTCTCAGTCTCCCTCTTCCTTCTTTCTCCTTCCTGTCTACTGATGCTGTTTTCATCTAATCATAAATTCTGTTCGTTTCCTCGGTTGCAGGAGTCGTTTACTTTTACTCACTCAGTTGTTAGAGCATCTCGTGAATGAAATTAGCCAGGATGTGCTTGTTCACATTGCATTGGTTAAAATTATCTATGACTGCAACAATAACCCAGAACTTTTCCTCACAACAAATCCGTACTATGACTCTCGAGTTGAGGGTAAATACTGCTAAAAAGTGTGATCCCACCTTTGCTGTTGTTGCTTATTGAAGAGGACTGTGATGATCAGCTCATAAAAGTTACAAACAAAAATTCATTGTTCAAGCTGCAGGCGAGGTAGTTATTGCTCAGTCCTTGTTACTGATGATTTGGTTTGTATATTCTTTTTCTTTTTAATGATTTGTCATATCTCCTGTTCAGATATGTGGTGCAGAGAATGGATCCAGTGTTGTGGGAGAAAGATCTCAGTCCTGACAATGAATTCAGAAGACAGCTTCTTGATCAAGTGGTTTCAACCGCCATACCTGAGAGCAAGTGCCCTGAGCTAGTCTCTGCTGCTGTTAAAGATTTCACGACAGCTGATCTTCCACATGAGCCTCTTGTACTTCTTGAAAAGATAGTTCTCCAAAATTCTGCTATCAGTGGGAACTTCAACCTGTAAAATCTTCTGATCGTTACAGCTATTAGAGCTGATCCTTCAAGGGTGATGGATTATATTAGTCGGTTAAACAACTTTGGTGGCCCTGCAATTGGAGACGTGGCAGTGGATGCAGCAATCTATGAAGTAGCCTTTCCCATCTTCAAGAAGTTCAACTTGAATGTACGGGATGTGAATGTCCTCTTAGACAACCTTCGAAGTATTGAGCGTGCTGTGGAGTTTGATTTCCGGGTTGAAGAAGATGCTGTTTGGATCCACTCCGTGAAGTCTTAGTTTGTGATGCCATTGAGTCTTTTTTTCCAGGAGAGGATGTAACTCAGTTCTTGGATGTTATTAGGGCTGAAGAAAAGAGATGAGCGATAAGAAGAAGAAAGAAAAGAATAGAAAAGAAGTGGGAAAGAAAAGTAACAGAAAAAAAGAAAAAGAAAGAAAAGAAAGGCAAGAAGAAAAAGAAAGAAAAGAGAAAAAAAAAAGGGAAAGAGAAAAAAAAAAGAAAAGAAATTAGAAAGTGGAGAAAAAAAGAGAAAGAATGAGGAGAAGAAGTCAAGATTGGAGTAGTTTCAAGAAGGCTGCTCAAGAGGTCTGTCAACTGTTGGCTCTCAACTTCAAAAAAATGACATGACAGCAGGTAAACCCTACACCGTAAACACCCCCCACTCTCTCTCTCTCTCTCTCTCTCTCCATCTCTCTCTCTCTTTCTCTCTCTCTCTCTTGTCTTGTCTCTCTGATCTTTATCTTTTTGGTGTATATCTCTCGTCTCTCCCCCCCTTCGTCCATCCTCCTTTCCTTCCCTCCCAATCCAGCACTCTCACCTGCTATTTCTTTCTTAGTTTGCAAAAAGTAATTTGTATATTATGTCATTTTTTTTCACGAGTGACATGTTCTAATGCTGCTATTGAGGGCTGGATTTTTTCCTTGTTAGTTTCATTCTTTCTGACCAGCTAGTTTGGATTCTAATTGCAGGTGGGGTATATACCAGATTACCTCTCTATTTTCCAAACAATCCCTGCGAACTGATCCCCAGGTAATATATATTGCCTTGGCCACTGGTATGAAGGCTTTGTGTTTTTTGCTTTATAATTTTTTAACGAATTTTATTCATAAGATATTATTGAATCTGCAATATTTGAAAATAGGTTAACAATGGATGAGTTAGTTAATTTTAGTAACCTGGTCACTTAATGTCAATCCTATAAATTATTCACTTATTCCATTAAGAATAGAAGCTATTAAGAGGCCTCTACACTGTTACCTATTTCTTGATTCAATTCGTTTGAGGATATCTTATTTATATGACTTTCAACTCCTTTTGAGTAATTATTTTTTTTATCATATTTGATTTTTTGTGACAGGAAGCAGTTATCTTTGCACTTATGATGTCCCATATGCAGGGGGAGGTTGCCCTATTGACTACAACACAATCACAGATCTGTTCCTTCAGGTTTTTCTTATGCTCTTTTCCCATTCATTTTTTTTCTCAAGAAAAAAAGTAATACTGTATAGTTGTTGTAGACAACTCTTAAGTACCTTTTTTCTAGTGTCATGTTTCATGAATTTCATGTTGAATCAACAGTTGAGATTACATAAATGGTGTTGGATGTGTATTGTTACAGGTGAATCCTGGAAATGCTCCTTTGGTGGTTAATTAGCTGTTGGATGATGAATGTCCAGTAGATTTCATCCGTTCTCTCCTTCCAGTGGTGTATCTCGTGGAGCAATGTGAGAAGAGGTGCTCTCTCTCTCCCTCTCTGTCTTTTTCTCTCTTCTCTCTCTCTCTCTCTCTCTCTCTCTCTCTCCTTCTCTCAGTCTCCCTCTTCCTTCTTTCTCCTTCCTGTCTACTGATGCTGTTTTCATCTAATCATAAATTCTGTTCGTTTCCCTCGGTTGCAGGAGTCGTTTACTTTTACTCACTCAGTTGTTAGAGCATCTCGTGAATGAAATTAGCCAGGATGTGCTTGTTCACATTGCATTAGTTAAAATTATCTATGACTGCAACAATAACCCAGAACTTTTCCTCACAACAAATCCGTACTATGACTCTCGAGTTGAGGGTAAATACTGCTAAAAAAGTGTGATCCCACCTTTGCTGTTGTTGCTTATTGAAGAGGACTGTGATGATCAGCTCATAAAAGTTACAAACAAAAATTCATTGTTCAGGCTGCAGGCGAGCTAGTTATTGCTCAGTCCTTGTTACTGATGATTTGGTTTGTATATTCTTTTTCTTTTTACTGATTTGGCATATCTCCTGTTCAGATATGTGGTGCAGAGAATGGATCCAGTGTTGTGGGAGAAAGATCTCAGTCCTGACAATGAATTCAGAAGACAGCTTCTTGATCAAGTGGTTTCAACCGCCATACCTGAGAGCAAGTGCCCTGAGCTAGTCTCTGCTGCTGTTAAAGATTTCACGACAGCTGATCTTCCACATGAGCCTCTTGTACTTCTTGAAAAGATAGTTCTCCAAAATTCTGCTATCAGTGGGAACTTCAACCTGTAAAATCTTCTGATCGTTACAGCTATTAGAGCTGATCCTTCAAGGGTGATGGATTATATTAGTCGGTTAAACAACTTTTGGTGGCCCTGCAATTGGAGACGTGGCAGTGGATGCAGCAATCTATGAAGTAGCCTTTCCCATCTTCAAGAAGTTCAACTTGAATGTGCGGGATGTGAATGTCCTCTTAGACAACCTTCAAGTATTGAGCGTGCTGTGGAGTTTGATTTCCGGGTTGAAGAAGATGCTGTTTGGATCCACTCCGTGAAGTCTTAGTTTGTGATGCCATTGAGTCTTTTTTTCCAGGAGAGGATGTAACTCAGTTCTTGGATGTTATTAGGGCTGAAGAAAAGAGATGAGCGATAAGAAGAAGAAAGAAAAGAATAGAAAAGAAGTGGGAAAGAAAAGTAACTGAAAAAAAGAAAATGAAAGAAAAGAAAGGCAAGAAGAAAAAGAAAGAAAAGAGAAAAAAAAAAGAAAAAGAGAAAAAAAAAAGAAAAGAAATTAGAAAGTGGAGAAAAAAAGAGAAAGAATGAGGAGAAGAAGTCAAGATTGGAGTAGTTTCAAGAAGGCTGCTCAAGAGGTCTGTCAACTGTTGGCTCTCAACTTCAAAAAAATGACATGACAGCAGGTAAACCCTACACCGTAAACACCCCCACTCTCTCTCTCTCTCTCTCTCTCTCTCTCTCTCCTCTCTCTCTCTCTTTCTCTCTCTCTCTTGTCTTGTCTCTCTGATCTTTATCTTTTTGGTGTATATCTCTCGTCTCTCCCCCTTCGTCCATCCTCCTTTCCTTCCCTCCCAATCCAGCACTCTCACCTGCTATTTCTTTCTTAGTTTGCAAAAAAAAGTAATTTGTATATTATGTCATTTTTTTTCACGAGTGACATGTTCTAATGCTGCTATTGAGGGATGGATTTTTTTCCTTGTTAGTTTCATTCTTTCTGACCAGCTAGTTTGGATTCTAATTGCAGGTCGGGGTATATACCAGATTACCTCTCTATTTTCCAAACAATCCCTTGAACTGATCCCCAGGTAATATATATTGCCTTGGCCACTGGTATGAAGGCTTTGTGTTTTTTTGCTTTATAATTTTTTTAACGAATTTTATTCATAAGATATTATTGAATCTGCAATATTTGAAAAATAGGTTAACAATGGATGAGTTAGTTAATTTTAGTAACCTGGTCACTCAATGTCAATCCTATAAATTATTCACATATTCCACTAAGAATAGAAGCTATTAAGAGGCCTCTACACTGTTACCTATTTCTTGATTCAATTCGTTTGAGGATATCTTATTTATATGACTTTCAACTCCTTTTGAGTAATTATTTTTTTTATCATATTTGATTTTTTGTGACAGGAAGCAGTTATCTTTGCACTTATGATGTCCCATATGCAGGGAGGTTGCCCTATTGACTACAACACAATCACAGATCTGTTCCTTCAGGTTTTTCTTATGCTCTTTTCCCATTCATTTTTTCTCAAGAAAAAGTAATACTGTATAGTTGTTGTAGACAACTCTTAAGTACCTTTTTTCTAGTGTCATGTTTCATGAATTTCATGTTCGAATCAACAGTTGAGATTACATAAATGGTGTTGGATGTGTATTGTTACAGGTGAATCCTGGAAATGCTCCTTTGGTGGTTAATTAGCTGTTGGATGATGAATGTCCAGTAGATTTCATCCGTTTCTCTCCTTCCAGTGGTGTATCTGGGTGGAGCAATGTGAGAAGAGGTGCTCTCTCTCTCCCTCTCTGTCTTTCTCTCTCTCTCTCTCTCTCAGTCTCTCTCTTCCTCTCAGTCTCCCTTTCTCCTTCCTGTCTACTGATGCTGTTTTCATCTAATCATAAATTCTGTTCGTTTCCTCGGTTGCAGGAGTCGTTTACTTTTACTCACTCAGTTGTTAGAGCATCTCGTGAATGAAATTAGCCAGGATGTGCTTGTTCACATTGCATTGGTTAAATTTATCTATGACTGCAACAATAACCCAGAACTTTTCCTCACAACAAATCCGTACTATGACTCTCGAGTTGAGGGTAAATACTGCGAAAAGTGTGATCCCACCTTTGCTGTTGTTGCTTATTGAAGAGGACTGTGATGATCAGCTCATAAAAGTTACAAACAAAAATTCATTGTTGAAGCTGCAGACGAGGTAGTTATTGCTCAGTTCTTGTTACTGATGATTTGGTTTGTATATTCTTTTTCTTTTTAATGATTTGTCATATCTCCTGTTCAGATATGTGGTGCAGAGAATGGATCCAGTGTTGTGGGAGAAAGATCTCAGTCTTGACAATGAATTCAGAAGACAGCTTCTTGATCAAGTGGTTTCAACCGCCATACCTGAGGGCAAGTGCCCTGAGCTAGTCTCTGCTGCTGTTAAAGATTTCACGACAGCTGATCTTCCACATGAGCCTCTTGTACTTCTTGAAAAGATAGTTCTCCAAAATTCTGCTATCAGTGGGAACTTCAACCCGTAAAATCTTCTGATCGTTACAGCTATTAGAGCTGATCCTTCAAGGGTGATGGATTATATTAGTCGGTTAAACAACTTTGGTGGCCCTGCAATTGGAGGCGTGGCAGTGGATGCAGCAATCTATGAAGTAGCCTTTCCCATCTTCAAGAAGTTCAACTTGAATGTGCGGGATGTGAATGTCCTCTTAGACAACCTTCAAGTATTGAGTGCTGTGGAGTTTGATTTCGGGTTGAAGAAGATGCTGTTTGGATCCACTCCGTGAAGTCTTAGTATGTGATGCCATTGAGTCTTTTTTTTTTCCTGGGAGAGGATGTAACTCAGTTCTTGGATGTTATTAGGGCTGAAGAAAAGAGATGAGCGATAAGAAGAAGAAAAGAAAGAAAAGAATAGAAAAGAAGTGGGAAAGAAAAGTAACAGAAAAAAAGAAAAAGAAAGAAAAGAAAGGCAAGAAGAAAAAGAAAGAAAAGAGAAAAAAAAGGAAAGAGAAAAAAAAAAAAAAAAGAAATTAGAAAGTGGAGAAAAAAAGAGAAAGAATGAGGAGAAGAAGTCAAGATTGGAGTAGTTTCAAGAAGGCTGCTCAGGAGGTCTGTCAACTGTTGGCTCTCAACTTCAAAAAAATGACATGACAGCAGGTAAACCCTACACCGTAAACACCCCCCACTCACTCTCTCTCTCTCTCTCTCTCTCTCTCTCTCTCTCTCTCTCTCTTTCTCTCTCTCTCTTGTCTTGTCTCTCTGATCTTTATCTTTTTGGTGTATATCTCTCGTCTCTCCCCCACTTCGTCCATCCTCCTTTCCTTCCCTCCCAATCCAGCACTCTCACCTGCTATTTCTTTCTTAGTTTGCAAAAAGTAATTTGTATATTATGTCATTTTTTTCACGAGTGACATGTTCTAATGCTGCTATTGAGGGATGGATTTTTTCCTTGTTAGTTTCATTCTTTCTGACCAGCTAGTTTGGATTCTAATTGCAGGTCGGGTATATACCAGATTACCTCTCTATTTTCCAAACAATCCTCGAACTGATCCCCAGGTAATATATATTGCCTTGGCCACTGGTATGAAGGCTTTGTGTTTTTTGCTTTATAATTTTTTAACGAATTTTATTCATAAGATATTATTGAATCAGCAATATTTGAAAATAGGTTAACAATGGATGAGTTAGTTAATTTTGGTAACCTGGTCTTATTTATATGACTTTCAATGTCAATCCTATAAATTATTCACATATTCCACTAAGAATAGAAGCTATTAAGAGGCCTCTACACTGTTACCTATTTCTTGATTCAATTCGTTTGAGGATATCTTATTTATATGACTTTCAACTCCTTTTGAGTAATTATTTTTTTATCATATTTGATTTTTTGTTCACTTTGCAGTTATCTTTATCTATGATGTCCAATATGCAGGGAGGTTGCCCTATTGACAACAACACAACAACTCATGATCTGTTCCTTGAGGGTAAATTTCTTATGCGTGATCCCACCTTTGCTGTTTTTGCTTATTGAAGAGGACTGTGATGATCAGCTCATAAAAGTTACAAAATCTTTTTTCATTGTTCAGCTGTTTCAGGTATTTATTGCTCAGTCCTTGGTTACTGATGATTTGGTTTGTATATTCTTTTTTTTTTTAATGATTTGTCATATCTCCTGTTCAGATATGTGGTGCAGAGAATGGATCCAGTGTTGTGGGAGAAAGATCTCAGTCCTGACAATGTCCAGAAGATTTCTTCTTGATCAAGTGGTTTCAGTGGCCATACCTGAGAGCAAGTGCCCTGAGCTAGTCTCTGCTGCTGTTAAAGATTTCCCGACAGCTGATCTTCCACATGAGCCTCTTGCTTTTCTTCTTGAAAAGATAGTTCTCCAAAATTCTGCTATCAGTGGGAACTTCAACCTGTAAAATCTTCTGATTGTTACAGCTATTAGAGCTGATCCTTCAAGGGTGATGGATTATATTAGTCGGTTAAACAACTTTGGTGGCCCTGCAATTGGATCGTGGCAGTGGATGCAGCAATCTATGAAGTAACTTTCCCATCTTCAAGAAGTTCAACTTGAATGTACGGGATGTGAATGTCCTCTTAGACAACCTTCAAGTATTGAGCTTTGCTGTGGAGTTTGATTTCGGGTTGAAGAAGATGCTGTTTGGATCAGCTCATGAAGTCTTAGTTTGTGATGCCATTGAGTCATTTTTTCCAGGAGAGGATGTAACTCAGTTCTTGGATGTTATTAGGGCTGAAGAAAAGAGATGTATATAAGAAGAAGAAAGAAAAGAATAGAAAAGAAGTGGGAAAGAAATGTAACTGAAAAAAAATGGAAAAAGTGAAAGAAAGGGAGAAAAAAAGAAAAAAAGAGAAAAAAAAAAAAAGGGAAAGAAAAAAAAAAAAGAAAAGAAATTAGAAAGTGGAGAAAAAAGAGAAAGAATGAGGAGAAGAAGTCAAGATTGCTGCTGTTAAAGTTTCAAGAAGGCTGCTCAAGAGGTCTGTCAACTGTTGGCTCTCAACTTCAAAAAAAAATGACATGACAGCAGGTAAACCCTATCAGTGGGAACTTCAACCCACTCTCTCTCTCTCTCTCTCTCTCCATCTCTCTTCTCTCTCTTCTTGTCTCTCTCTCTCTGATCTTTCTTGTCTCTCTGATCTGGCAGTCTTTTTGGTGTATATCTCTCGTCTCTCCCCTTTCGTCCATCCCTCCTTTCCTTCCCTCCCAATCCAGCACTCTCACCTGCTATTTCTTTCTTAGTTTGCAAAAAAAAATAATTTGTATATTATGTCATTTTTTTTTTCACGAGTGACATGTTCTAATGCTGCTATTGAGGGCTGTCTTTTTTTTTCCTTGTTAGTTTCATTCTTTCTGACCAGCTAGTTTGGATTCTAATTGCAGGTTGGGGTATATACCAGATTACCTCTCTATTTTCCAAACAGAAGAAAGAAAACTGATCCCCAGGTAATATATATTGCCTTGGCCACTGGTATGAAGGCTTTGTGTTTTTTGCTTTATAATTTTTTAACGAATTTTATTCATAAGATATTATTGAATCTGCAATATTTGAAAATAGGTTAACAATGGATGTGTTAGTTAATTTTAGTAACCTGGTCACTCAATGTCAATCCTATAAATTATTCACATATTCCACTAAGAATAGAAGCTATTAAGAGGCCTCTACACTGTTACCTATTTCTTGATTCAATTCGTTTGAGGATATCTTATTTATATGACTTTCAACTCCTTTTGAGTAATTATTTTTTTTTTTATCATATTTGATTTTTTTGTGACAGGAAGCAGTTATCTTTGCACTTATGATGTCCCATATGCAGGGAGGTTGCCCTATTGACTACAACACAATCACAGATCTGTTCCTTCAGGTTTTTCTTATGCTCTTTTTTCCCTTCATTTTTTTTCTCAAAAAAAAAGTAATACTGTATAGTTGTTGTAGACAACTCTTAAGTATCCTTTTTTCTAGTGTCATGTTTCATGAATTTCATGTTGAATCAACAGTTGAGATTACATAAATGGTGTTGGATGTGTATTGTTACAGGTGAATCCTGGAAATGCTCCTTTGGTGGTTAATTAGCTGTTGGATGATGAATGTCCAGTAGATTTCATCCGTTTCTCTCCTTCCAGTGGTGTATCTCATTGGAGCAATGTGAGAAGAGGTGCTCTCTCTCTCCCTCTCTGTCTTTTTCTCTCTTCCTCTCTCTCTCTCTCTCTCTCTCTCTCTCTCTCTCTGGTTTCTCTCAGTCTCCCTCTTCCTTCTTTCTCCTTCCTGTCTACTGATGCTGTTTTCATCTAATCATAAATTCTGTTGTTTCCTCGGTTGCAGGAGTCGTTTATTTTTACTCACTCAGTTGTTAGAGCATCTCGTGAATGAAATTAGCCAGGATGTGCTTGTTCACATTGCATTGGTTAAAATTATCTATGACTGCAACAATAACCCAGAACTTTTCCTCACAACAAATCCGTACTATGACTCTCGAAGTTGAGGGTAAATATACTGCGAAAAGCGTGATCCCACCTTTGCTGTTGTTGCTTATTGAAGAGGACTGTGATGATCAGCTCATAAAAGTTACAAACAAAAATGCATTGTTCAAGCTGCAGGCGAGGTAGTTATTGCTCAGTCCTTGTTACTGATGATTTGGTTTGTATATTCTTTTTCTTTTTAATGATTTGTCATATCTCCTGTTCAGATATGTGGTGCAGAGAATGGATCCAGTGTTGTGGGAGAAAGATCTCAGTCCTGACAATGAATTCAGAAGACAGCTTCTTGATCAAGTGGTTTCAACCGCCATACCTGAGAGCAAGTGCCCTGAGCTAGTCTCTGCTGCTGTTAAAGATTTCACGACAGCTGATCTTCCACATGAGCCTCTTGTACTTCTTGAAAAGATAGTTCTCCAAAATTCTGCTATCAGTGGGAACTTCAACCTGTAAAATCTTCTGATCGTTACAGCTATTAGAGCTGATCCTTCAAGGGTGATGGATTATATTAGTCGGTTAAACAACTTTGGTGGCCCTGCAATTGGAGACGTGGCAGTGGATGCAGCAATCTATGAAGTAGCCTTTCCCATCTTCAAGAAGTTCAACTTGAATGTACGGGATGTGAATGTCCTCTTAGACAACCTTCGAAGTATTGAGCGTGCTGTGGAGTTTGATTTCCGGGTTGAAGAAGATGCTGTTTGGATCCACTCCGTGAAGTCTTAGTTTGTGATGCCATTGAGTCTTTTTTTCCAGGAGAGGATGTAACTCAGTTCTTGGATGTTATTAGGGCTGAAGAAAAGAGATGAGCGATAAGAAGAAGAAAGAAAAGAATAGAAAAGAAGTGGGAAAGAAAAGTAACAGAAAAAAAGAAAAAGAAAGAAAAGAAAGGCAAGAAGAAAAAGAAAGAAAAAAAAAAAAAAAAAGGGAAAGAGAAAAAAAAAAAGAAAAGAAATTAGAAAGTGGAGAAAAAAAGAGAAAGAATGAGGAGAAGAAGTCAAGATTGGAGTAGTTTCAAGAAGGCTGCTCAAGAGGTCTGTCAACTGTTGGCTCTCAACTTCAAAAAAATGACATGACAGCAGGTAAACCCTACACCGTAAACACCCCCCACTCTCTCTCTCTCTCTCTCTCTCTCCTCTCTCTCTCTCTCTTCTCTCTCTCTCTTGTCTTGTCTCTCTGATCTTTATCTTTTTTGGTGTATATCTCTCTCTCTCTCCCCCTTCGTCCATCCTCCTTTCCTTCCCTCCCAATCCAGCACTCTCACCTGCTATTTCTTTCTTAGTTTGCAAAAAGTAATTTGTATATTATGTCATTTTTTTTTTCACGAGTGACATGTTCTAATGCTGCTATTGAGGGATGGATTTTTTTCCTTGTTAGTTTCATTCTTTCTGACCAGCTAGTTTGGATTCTAATTGCAGGTCGGGTATATACCAGATTACCTCTCTATTTTCCAAACAATCCCTTGAACTGATCCCCAGGTAATATATATTGCCTTGGCCACTGGTATGAAGGCTTTTGTGTTTTTGCTTTATAATTTTTTAACGAATTTTATTCATAAGATATTATTGAATCTGCAATATTTGAAAATAGGTTAACAATGGATGAGTTAGTTAATTTTAGTAACCTGGTCACTCAATGTCAATCCTATAAATTATTCACATATTCCACTAAGAATAGAAGCTATTAAGAGGCCTCTACACTGTTACCTATTTCTTGATTCAATTCGTTTGAGGATATCTTATTTATATGACTTTCAACTCCTTTTGAGTAATTATTTTTTTTATCATATTTGATTTTTTGTGACAGGAAGCAGTTATCTTTGCACTTATGATGTCCCATATGCAGGGAGGTTGCCCTATTGACTACAACACAATCACAGATCTGTTCCTTCAGGTTTTTCTTATGCTCTTTTCCCATTCATTTTTTCTCAAGAAAAAGTAATACTGTATAGTTGTTGTAGACAACTCTTAAGTACCTTTTTTCTAGTGTCATGTTTCATGAATTTCATGTTCGAATCAACAGTTGAGATTACATAAATGGTGTTGGATGTGTATTGTTACAGGTGAATCCTGGAAATGCTCCTTTGGTGGTTAATTAGCTGTTGGATGATGAATGTCCAGTAGATTTCATCCGTTCTCTCCTTCCAGTGGTGTATCTCGTGGAGCAATGTGAGAAGAGGTGCTCTCTCTCTCCCTCCTCTCTGTTTCTCTCAGTCTCCCTCTTCCTTCTTTCTCCTTCCTGTCTACTGATGCTGTTTTCATCTAATCATAAATTCTGTTCGTTTCCTCGGTTGCAGGAGTCGTTTACTTTTACTCACTCAGTTGTTAGAGCATCTCGTGAATGAAATTAGCCAGGATGTGCTTGTTCACATTGCATTGGTTAAAATTATCTATGACTGCAACAATAACCCAGAACTTTTCCTCACAACAAATCCGTACTATGACTCTCGAGTTGAGGGTAAATACTGCGAAAAGTGTGATCCCACCTTTGCTGTTGTTGCTTATTGAAGAGGACTGTGATGATCAGCTCATAAAAGTTACAAACAAAAATTCATTGTTCAGGCTGCAGGCGAGGTAGTTATTGCTCAGTCCTTGTTACTGATGATTTGGTTTGTATATTCTTTTTTTCTTTTAATGATTTGTCATATCTCCTGTTCAGATATGTGGTGCAGAGAATGGATCCAGTGTTGTGGGAGAAAGATCTCAGTCCTGACAATGAATTCAGAAGACAGCTTCTTGATCAAGTGGTTTCAACCGCCATACCTGAGAGCAAGTGCCCTGAGCTAGTCTCTGCTGCTGTTAAAGATTTCACGACAGCTGATCTTCCACATGAGCCTCTTGTACTTCTTGAAAAGATAGTTCTCCAAAATTCTGCTATCAGTGGGAACTTCAACCTGTAAAATCTTCTGATCGTTACAGCTATTAGAGCTGATCCTTCAAGGGTGATGGATTATATTAGTCGGTTAAACAACTTTGGTGGCCCTGCAATTGGAGACGTGGCAGTGGATGCAGCAATCTATGAAGTAGCCTTTCCCATCTTCAAGAAGTTCAACTTGAATGTACGGGATGTGAATGTCCTCTTAGACAACCTTCGAAGTATTGAGCGTGCTGTGGAGTTTGATTTCGGTTAGAAAGATGCTGTTTGGATCCCTCCGTGAAGTCTTAGTTTGTGATGCCATTGAGTCTTTTTTTCCAGGAGAGGATGTAACTCCGTTCTTGGATGTTATTAGGGCTGAAGAAAAGAGATGAGCGATAAGAAGAAGAAAGAAAAGAATAGAAAAGAAGTGGGAAAGAAAAGTAACAGAAAAAAAAAAAAAAAGAAAGAAAAGAAAGGCAAGAAAAAAAAAAAAAAAAAAAAAAAAAAAAAAAAAAAAAAAGGGAAAAAAAAAAAAAAAAAAAGAAATTAGAAAGTGGAGAAAAAAAAGAGAAAGAATGAGGAGAAGAAGTCAAGATTGAGTAGTTTCAAGAAGGCTGCTCAAGAGGTCTGTCAACTGTTGGCTCTCAACTTCAAAAAAAAAAAAATGACATGACAGCAGGTAAACCCTACAATCAGAAACCCCCCTCTCTCTCTCTCTCTCTCCTCTCTCTCTCTCTCTCTTTCTCTCTCTCTCTTGTCTTGTCTCTCTGATCTTTATCTTTTTGGTGTATATCTCTCGTCTCCCCCCCCTTCGTCCATCCTCCTTTCCTTCCCTCCCAATCCAGCACTCTCACCTGCTATTTCTTTCTTAGTTTGCAAAAGTAATTTGTATATTATGTCATTTTTTTTTCACGAGTGACATGTTCTAATGCTGCTATTGAGGGATGGATTTTTTTCCTTGTTAGTTTCATTCTTTCTGACCAGCTAGTTTGGATTCTAATTGCAGGTCGGGTATATACCAGATTACCTCTCTATTTTCCAAACAATCCTGCGAACTGATCCCCAGGTAATATATATTGCCTTGGCCACTGGTATGAAGGCTTTGTGTTTTTTGCTTTATAATTTTTTAACGAATTTTATTCATAAGATATTATTGAATCTGCAATATTTGAAAATAGGTTAACAATGGATGAGTTAGTTAATTTTAGTAACCTGGTCACTTAATGTCAATCCTATAAATTATTCACTTATTCCATTAAGAATAGAAGCTATTAAGAGGCCTCTACACTGTTACCTATTTCTTGATTCAATTCGTTTGAGGATATCTTATTTATATGACTTTCAACTCCTTTTGAGTAATTTATTTTTTTTTTTATCATATTTGATTTTTTTGTGACAGGAAGCAGTTATCTTTGCACTTAATGATGTCCCATATGCAGGGAGGTTGCCCTATTGACTACAACACAATCACAGATCTGTTCCTTCAGGTTTTTCTTATGCTCTTTTTCCCATTCATTTTTTTTCTCAAAAAAAGTAATACTGTATAGTTGTTGTAGACAACTCTTAAGTACTTTTTTTTTTTTCTAGTGTCATGTTTCATGAATTTCATGTTCGAATCAACAGTTGAGATTACATAAATGGTGTTGGATGTGTATTGTTACAGGTGAATCCTGGAAATGCTCCTTTGGTGGTTAATTAGCTGTTGGATGATGAATGTCCAGTAGATTTCATCCGTTCTCTCCTTCCAGTGGTGTATCTCGTGGAGCAATGTGAGAAGAGGCTCTCTCTCTCCCTCTCTGTCTTTCTCTCTCTTCCTCTCTCTCTCTCTCTCTCTCTCTCTCTCTCTTTCTCTCAGTCTCCCTCTTCCTTCTTTCTCCTTCCTGTCTACTGATGCTGTTTTCATCTAATCATAAATTCTGTTCGTTTTCCTCGGTTGCAGGAGTCGTTTACTTTTACTCACTCAGTTGTTAGAGCATCTCGTGAATGAAATTAGCCAGGATGTGCTTGTTCACATTGCATTGGTTAAAATTATCTATGACTGCAACAATAACCCAGAACTTTTCCTCACAACAAACCGTACTATGACTCTCGAAGTTGAGGGTAAATACTGCTAAAAAAGTGTGATCCCACCTTTGCTGTTGTTGCTTATTGAAGAGGACTGTGATGATCAGCTCATAAAAGTTACAAACAAAAATTCATTGTTCAGGCTGCAGGCGAGGTAGTTATTGCTCAGTCCTTGTTACTGATGATTTGGTTTGTATATTCTTTTTTTTCTTTTTAATGATTTGTCATATCTCCTGTTCAGATATGTGGTGCAGAGAATGGATCCAGTGTTGTGGGAGAAAGATCTCAGTCCTGACAATGAATTCAGAAGACAGCTTCTTGATCAAGTGGTTTCAACCGCCATACCTGAGAGCAAGTGCCCTGAGCTAGTCTCTGCTGCTGTTAAAGATTTTCACGACAGCTGATCTTCCACATGAGCCTCTTGTACTTCTTGAAAAGATAGTTCTCCAAAATTCTGCTATCAGTGGGAACTTCAACCTGTAAAATCTTCTGATCGTTACAGCTATTAGAGCTGATCCTTCAAGGGTGATGGATTATATTAGTCGGTTAAACAACTTTGGTGGCCCTGCAATTGGAGACGTGGCAGTGGATGCAGCAATCTATGAAGTAGCCTTTCCCATCTTCAAGAAGTTCAACTTGAATGTACGGGATGTGAATGTCCTCTTAGACAACCTTCGAAGTATTGAGCGTGCTGTGGAGTTTGATTTCCGGGTTGAAGAAGATGCTGTTTGGATCCACTCGTGAAGAAGTCTTAGTTTGTGATGCCATTGAGTTTTTTTTCCAGGAGAGGATGTAACTCAGTTCTTGGATGTTATTAGGGCTGAAGAAAAGAGATGAGCGATAAGAAGAAGAAAGAAAAGAATAGAAAAGAAGTGGGAAAGAAAAGTAACAAAAAAAAAAAAAAAAAAAAAGAAAAGAAAGGCAAGAAGAAAAAAAAGAAAGAAAAAGAAAAAAAAAAAAAAAAAGAAAAAAAAAAAAAAAAAAAGAAATTAGAAAGTGGAGAAAAAAAAGAGAAAGAATGAGGAGAAGAAGTCAAGATTGAGTAGTTTCAAGAAGGCTGCTCAAGAGGTCTGTCAACTGTTGGCTCTCAACTTCAAAAAAAAAATGACATGACAGCAGGTAAACCCTACACCGTAAACACCCCCCCACTCTCTCTCTCTCTCTCTCTCTCTCTCTCTCTCTCTCTCTCTCTCTCTGTCTTGTCTCTCTGATCTTTATTTTTTTGGTGTATATCTCTCGTCTCTCTCCCCCCCTTCGTCCATCCTCCTTTCCTTCCCTCCCAATCCAGCACTCTCACCTGCTATTTCTTTCTTAGTTTGCAAAAAAGTAATTTGTATATTATGTCATTTTTTTTTTCACGAGTGACATGTTCTAATGCTGCTATTGAGGGATGGATTTTTTTTCCTTGTTAGTTTCATTCTTTCTGACCAGCTAGTTTGGATTCTAATTGCAGGTCGGGTATATACCAGATTACCTCTCTATTTTCCAAACAATCCTGCGAACTGATCCCCAGGTAATATATATTGCCTTGGCCACTGGTATGAAGGCTTTGTTTTTTTTTTGCTTTATAATTTTTTAACGAATTTTATTCATAAGATATTATTGAATCTGCAATATTTGAAAATAGGTTAACAATGGATGAGTTAGTTAATTTTAGTAACCTGGTCACTTAATGTCAATCCTATAAATTATTCACTTATTCCATTAAGAATAGAAGCTATTAAGAGGCCTCTACACTGTTACCTATTTCTTGATTCAATTCGTTTGAGGATATCTTATTTATATGACTTTCAACTCCTTTTGAGTAATTATTTTTTTTATCATATTTGATTTTTTTTTGTGACAGGAAGCAGTTATCTTTGCACTAATGATGTCCCATATGCAGGGAGGTTGCCCTATTGACTACAACACAATCACAGATCTGTTCCTTCAGGGTTTTTCTTATGCTCTTTTCCCATTCATTTTTTTTTCTCAAGAAAAAGTAATACTGTATAGTTGTTGTAGACAACTCTTAAGTACCTTTTTTTCTAGTGTCATGTTTCATGAATTTCATGTTCGAATCAACAGTTGAGATTACATAAATGGTGTTGGATGTGTATTGTTACAGGTGAATCCTGGAAATGCTCCTTTGGTGGTTAATTAGCTGTTGGATGATGAATGTCCAGTAGATTTCATCCGTTCTCTCCTTCCAGTGGTGCCTCTGGGTGGAGCAATGTGAGAAGAGGTGCTCTCTCTCTCCCTCTCTGTCTTTTTCTCTCTTTCTCTCTCTCTCTCTCTCTCTCTCTCTCTCTCTTTCTCTCAGTCTCCCTCTTCCTTCTTTCTCCTTCCTGTCTACTGATGCTGTTTTCATCTAATCATAAATTCTGTTCGTTTCCTCGGTTGCAGGAGTCGTTTACTTTTACTCACTCAGTTGTTAGAGCATCTCGTGAATGAAATTAGCCAGGATGTGCTTGTTCACATTGCATTGGTTAAAATTATCTATGACTGCAACAATAACCCAGAACTTTTCCTCACAACAAATCCGTGTACTATGACTCTCGAAGTTGAGGGTAAATACTCTAAAAAAAGTGTGATCCCACCTTTGCTGTTGTTGCTTATTGAAGAGGACTGTGATGATCAGCTCATAAAAGTTACAAACAAAAATTCATTGTTCAGGCTGCAGGCGAGGTAGTTATTGCTCAGTCCTTGTTACTGATGATTTGGTTTGTATATTCTTTTTTTTCTTTTTAATGATTTGTCATATCTCCTGTTCAGATATGTGGTGCAGAGAATGGATCCAGTGTTGTGGGAGAAAGATCTCAGTCCTGACAATGAATTCAGAAGACAGCTTCTTGATCAAGTGGTTTCAACCGCCATACCTGAGAGCAAGTGCCCTGAGCTAGTCTCTGCTGCTGTTAAAGATTTTCACGACAGCTGATCTTCCACATGAGCCTCTTGTACTTCTTGAAAAGATAGTTCTCCAAAATTCTGCTATCAGTGGGAACTTCAACCTGTAAAATCTTCTGATCGTTACAGCTATTAGAGCTGATCCTTCAAGGGTGATGGATTATATTAGTCGGTTAAACAACTTTGGTGGCCCTGCAATTGGAGACGTGGCAGTGGATGCAGCAATCTATGAAGTAGCCTTTCCCATCTTCAAGAAGTTCAACTTGAATGTGCGGGATGTGAATGTCCTCTTAGACAACCTTCAAGTATTGAGCGTGCTGTGGAGTTTGATTTCGGGTTGAAGAAGATGCTGTTTGGATCCACTCCGTGTAGTCTTAGTTTGTGATGCCATTGAGTCTTTTTTTCCAGGAGAGGATGTAACTCAGTTCTTGGATGTTATTAGGGCTGAAGAAAAAGAGATGAGCGATAAGAAGAAGAAAGAAAAGAATAGAAAAGAAGTGGGAAAGAAAAGTAACAGAAAAAAAAAAAAAGAAAGAAAAGAAAGGCAAGAAAAAAAAAAAAAAAAAAAAAAAAAAGGGAGAAAGAAAAAAAAAAAAAGAAAAGAAATTAGAAAGTGGGAAAAAAAGAGAAAGAATGAGGAGAAGAAGTCAAGATTGAGTAGTTTCAAGAAGGCTGCTCAAGAGGTCTGTCAACTGTTGGCTCTCAACTTCAAAAAAAAAATGACATGACAGCAGGTAAACCCTACAATCGTAAACACCCCCACTCACTCTCTCTCTCTCTCTCTCTCTCTCTCTCTCTCTCTCTCTCTCTCTCTTGTCTTGTCTCTCTGATCTTTATCTTTTTTGGTGTATATCTCGTCTCTCCCCCCTTCGTCCATCCTCCTTTCCTTCCCTCCCAATCCAGCACTCTCACCTGCTATTTTTTTTTCTTAGTTGCAAAAAAAGTAATTTGTATATTATGTCATTTTTTTCACGAGTGACATGTTCTAATGCTGCTATTGAGGGATGGATTTTTTCCTTGTTAGTTTCATTCTTTCTGACCAGCTAGTTTGGATTCTAATTGCAGGTCGGGTATATACCAGATTACCTCTCTATTTTCCAAACAATCCTGCGAACTGATCCCCAGGTAATATATATTGCCTTGGCCACTGGTATGAAGGCTTTGTGTTTTTTGCTTTATAATTTTTTAACGAATTTTATTCATAAGATATTATTGAATCTGCAATATTTGAAAATAGGTTAACAATGGATGAGTTAGTTAATTTTAGTAACCTGGTCACTCAATGTCAATCCTATAAATTATTCACATATTCCACTAAGAATAGAAGCTATTAAGAGGCCTCTACACTGTTACCTATTTCTTGATTCAATTCGTTTGAGGATATCTTATTTATATGACTTTCAACTCCTTTTGAGTAATTATTTTTTTTATCATATTTGATTTTTTTTTGTGACAGGAAGCAGTTATCTTTGCACTTATGATGTCCCATATGCAGGGAGGTTGCCCTATTGACTACAACACAATCACAGATCTGTTCCTTCAGTTTTTTTTCTTATGCTCTTTTCCCATTCATTTTTTTTTTTTCTCAAGAAAAAAAGTAATACTGTATAGTTGTTGTAGACAACTCTTAAGTACTTTTTTTTCTAGTGTCATGTTTCATGAATTTCATGTTCGAATCAACAGTTGAGATTACATAAATGGTGTTGGATGTGTATTGTTACAGGTGAATCCTGGAAATGCTCCTTTGGTGGTTAATTAGCTGTTGGATGATGAATGTCCAGTAGATTTCATCCGTTCTCTCCTCCTTCCAGTGGTGTATCTGGGTGGAGCAATGTGAGAAGAGGTGCTCTCTCTCTCCCTCTCTGTCTTTCTCTCTCTTCTCTCTCTCTCTCTCTCTCTCTCTCTCTCTCTCTCTCTCTTTCTCTCAGTCTCCCTCTTCCTTCTTTCTCCTTCCTGTCTACTGATGCTGTTTTCATCTAATCATAAATTCTGTTCGTTTCCTCGGTTGCAGGAGTCGTTTACTTTTACTCACTCAGTTGTTAGAGCATCTCGTGAATGAAATTAGCCAGGATGTGCTTGTTCACATTGCATTAGTTAAAATTATCTATGACTGCAACAATAACCCAGAACTTTTCCTCACAACAAATCCGTACTATGACTCTCGAGTTGAGGGTAAATACTAAAAAAAAAGTGTGATCCCACCTTTGCTGTTGTTGCTTATTGAAGAGGACTGTGATGATCAGCTCATAAAAGTTACAAACAAAAATTCATTGTTCAGGCTGCAGGCAGGAGGTAGTTATTGCTCAGTCCTTGTTACTGATGATTTGGTTTGTATATTCTTTTTTTTTTTTTTAATGATTTGTCATATCTCCTGTTCAGATATGTGGTGCAGAGAATGGATCCAGTGTTGTGGGAGAAAGATCTCAGTCCTGACAATGAATTCAGAAGACAGCTTCTTGATCAAGTGGTTTCAACCGCCATACCTGAGAGCAAGTGCCCTGAGCTAGTCTCTGCTGCTGTTAAAGATTTCACGACAGCTGATCTTCCACATGAGCCTCTTGTACTTCTTGAAAAGATAGTTCTCCAAAATTCTGCTATCAGTGGGAACTTCAACCTGTAAAATCTTCTGATCGTTACAGCTATTAGAGCTGATCCTTCAAGGGTGATGGATTATATTAGTCGGTTAAACAACTTTGGTGGCCCTGCAATTGGAGACGTGGCAGTGGATGCAGCAATCTATGAAGTAGCCTTTCCCATCTTCAAGAAGTTCAACTTGAATGTACGGGATGTGAATGTCCTCTTAGACAACCTTCGAAGTATTGAGCGTGCTGTGGAGTTTGATTTCCGGGTTGAAGAAGATGCTGTTTGGATCCACTCCGTGAAGTCTTAGTTTGTGATGCCATTGAGTCTTTTTTTCCAGGAGAGGATGTAACTCAGTTCTTGGATGTTATTAGGGCTGAAGAAAAGAGATGAGCGATAAGAAGAAGAAAAGAAAAGAATAGAAAAGAAGTGGGAAAGAAAAGTAACAGAAAAAAAAAAAAAAGAAAAAAAAGAAAGGCAAGAAAAAAAAAAAAAAAAAAAAAAAAAAAAAAAGGGAAAAAAAAAAAAAAAAAAAGAAATTAGAAAGTGGAGAAAAAAAAAAAAGAGAAAGAATGAGGAGAAGAAGTCAAGATTGAGTAGTTTCAAGAAGGCTGCTCAAGAGGTCTGTCAACTGTTGGCTCTCAACTTCAAAAAAAAAATGACATGACAGCAGGTAAACCCTACAATCAAACACCCCCACTCTCTCTCTCTCTCTCTCTCTCTCTCTCTCTCTCTCTCTCTCTCTCTCTCTCTCTCTCTCTTGTCTTGTCTCTCTGATCTTTATCTTTTTTGGTGTATATCTCTCGTCTCTCCCCCCTTCGTCCATCCATCCTCCTTTCCTTCCCTCCCAATCCAGCACTCTCACCTGCTATTTCTTTCTTAGTTTGCAAAAAGTAATTTGTATATTATGTCATTTTTTTCACGAGTGACATGTTCTAATGCTGCTATTGAGGGATGGATTTTTTTCCTTGTTAGTTTCATTCTTTCTGACCAGCTAGTTTGGATTCTAATTGCAGGTCGGGGTATATACCAGATTACCTCTCTATTTTCCAAACAATCCTGCGAACTGATCCCCAGGTAATATATATTGCCTTGGCCACTGGTATGAAGGCTTTGTGTTTTTGCTTTATAATTTTTTAACGAATTTTATTCATAAGATATTATTGAATCTGCAATATTTGAAAATAGGTTAACAATGGATGAGTTAGTTAATTTTAGTAACCTGGTCACTCAATGTCAATCCTATAAATTATTCACATATTCCACTAAGAATAGAAGCTATTAAGAGGCCTCTACACTGTTACCTATTTCTTGATTCAATTAGTTTGAGGATATCTTATTTATATGACTTTCAACTCCTTTTGAGTAATTATTTTTTTATCATATTTGATTTTTTTGTGACAGGAAGCAGTTATCTTTGCACTTATGATGTCCCATATGCAGGGAGGTTGCCCTATTGACTACAACACAATCACAGATCTGTTCCTTCAGGTTTTTCTTATGCTCTTTTCCCATTCATTTTTTTTCTCAAGAAAAAGTAATACTGTATAGTTGTTGTAGACAACTCTTAAGTATCTTTTTTTTCTAGTGTCATGTTTCATGAATTTCATGTTCGAATCAACAGTTGAGATTACATAAATGGTGTTGGATGTGTATTGTTACAGGTGAATCCTGGAAATGCTCCTTTGGTGGTTAATTAGCTGTTGGATGATGAATGTCCAGTAGATTTCATCCGTTCTCTCCTTCCAGTGGTGTATCTGGGTGGAGCAATGTGAGAAGAGGTGCTCTCTCTCTCCCTCTCTGTCTTTCTCTCTCTTCTCTCTCTCTCTCTCTCTCTCTCTCTCTCTCTCTCTCTTTCTCTCAGTCTCCCTCTTCCTTCTTTCTCCTTCCTGTCTACTGATGCTGTTTTCATCTAATCATAAATTCTGTTCGTTTCCTCGGTTGCAGGAGTCGTTTACTTTTTTACTCACTCAGTTGTTAGAGCATCTCGTGAATGAAATTAGCCAGGATGTGCTTGTTCACATTGCATTAGTTAAAATTATCTATGACTGCAACAATAACCCAGAACTTTTCCTCACAACAAATCCGTACTATGACTCTCGAAGTTGAGGGTAAATACTGCGAAAAGTGTGATCCCACCTTTGCTGTTGTTGCTTATTGAAGAGGACTGTGATGATCAGCTCATAAAAGTTACAAACAAAAATTCATTGTTCAGGCTTGCAGGCAGGTAGGTAGTTATTGCTCAGTCCTTGTTACTGATGATTTGGTTTGTATATTTTTTTTCTTTTTTAATGATTTGTCATATCTCCTGTTCAGATATGTGGTGCAGAGAATGGATCCAGTGTTGTGGGAGAAAGATCTCAGTCCTGACAATGAATTCAGAAGACAGCTTCTTGATCAAGTGGTTTCAACCGCCATACCTGAGAGCAAGTGCCCTGAGCTAGTCTCTGCTGCTGTTAAAGATTTCACGACAGCTGATCTTCCACATGAGCCTCTTGTACTTCTTGAAAAGATAGTTCTCCAAAATTCTGCTATCAGTGGGAACTTCAACCTGTAAAATCTTCTGATCGTTACAGCTATTAGAGCTGATCCTTCAAGGGTGATGGATTATATTAGTCGGTTAAACAACTTTGGTGGCCCTGCAATTGGAGACGTGGCAGTGGATGCAGCAATCTATGAAGTAGCCTTTCCCATCTTCAAGAAGTTCAACTTGAATGTACGGGATGTGAATGTCCTCTTAGACAACCTTCGAAGTATTGAGCGTGCTGTGGAGTTTGATTTCCGGGTTGAAGAAGATGCTGTTTGGATCCACTCCGTGAAGTCTTAGTTTGTGATGCCATTGAGTCTTTTTTTCCAGGAGAGGATGTAACTCAGTTCTTGGATGTTATTAGGGCTGAAGAAAAGAGATGAGCGATAAGAAGAAGAAAGAAAAGAATAGAAAAGAAGTGGGAAAGAAAAGTAACAGAAAAAAAAAAAAAAAAAAGAAAAGAAAAGAAAAAGGCAAGAAAAAAAAAAGAAAGAAAAAAAAAAAAAAAAAAAGGAAAGAAGAAAAAAAAAAGAAAAGAAATTAGAAAGTGGAGAAAAAAAGAGAAAGAATGAGGAGAAGAAGTCAAGATTGGAGTAGTTTCAAGAAGGCTGCTCAAGAGGTCTGTCAACTGTTGGCTCTCAACTTCAAAAAAATGACATGACAGCAGGTAAACCCTACAATCAGAAACCCCCCACTCTCTCTCTCTCTCTCTCTCTCTCTCTCTCTCTCTCTCTCTTCTCTCTCTCTCTCTTGTCTTGTCTCTCTGATCTTTATCTTTTTTTGGTGTATATATCTCGTCTCCCCCCCCTTCGTCCATCCTCCTTTCCTTCCCTCCCAATCCAGCACTCTCACCTGCTATTTCTTTCTTAGTTTGCAAAAAGTAATTTGTATATTATGTCATTTTTTTTTCACGAGTGACATGTTCTAATGCTGCTATTGAGGGATGGATTTTTTTCCTTGTTAGTTTCATTCTTTCTGACCAGCTAGTTTGGATTCTAATTGCAGGTCGGGTATATACCAGATTACCTCTCTATTTTCCAAACAATCCTGCGAACTGATCCCCAGGTAATATATATTGCCTTGGCCACTGGTATGAAGGCTTTGTGTTTTTTTGCTTTATAATTTTTTAACGAATTTTATTCATAAGATATTATTGAATCTGCAATATTTGAAAATAGGTTAACAATGGATGAGTTAGTTAATTTTAGTAACCTGGTCACTCAATGTCAATCCTATAAATTATTCACATATTCCACTAAGAATAGAAGCTATTAAGAGGCCTCTACACTGTTACCTATTTCTTGATTCAATTCGTTTGAGGATATCTTATTTATATGACTTTCAACTCCTTTTGAGTAATTATTTTTTTTTTTATCATATTTGATTTTTTTTTGTGACAGGAAGCAGTTATCTTTGCACTTATGATGTCCCATATGCAGGGAGGTTGCCCTATTGACTACAACACAATCACAGATCTGTTCCTTCAGGTTTTTCTTATGCTCTTTTCCCATTTTTTTTTTTCTCAAGAAAAAGTAATACTGTATAGTTGTTGTAGACAACTCTTAAGTACCTTTTTTCTAGTGTCATGTTTCATGAATTTCATGTTCGAATCAACAGTTGAGATTACATAAATGGTGTTGGATGTGTATTGTTACAGGTGAATCCTGGAAATGCTCCTTTGGTGGTTAATTAGCTGTTGGATGATGAATGTCCAGTAGATTTCCTCCGTTCTCTCCTTCCTGTGGTGTATCTCGTGGAGCAATGTGAGAAGAGGTGCTCTCTCTCTCCCTCTCTGTCTTTTTCTCTCTTCCTCTCTCTCTCTCTCTCTCTCTCTCTCTCTCTCTCTCCTTCTCTCAGTCTCCCTCTTCCTTCTTTCTCCTTCCTGTCTACTGATGCTGTTTTCATCTAATCATAAATTCTGTTCGTTTCCTCGGTTGCAGGAGTCGTTTACTTTTACTCACTCAGTTGTTAGAGCATCTCGTGAATGAAATTAGCCAGGATGTGCTTGTTCACATTGCATTGGTTAAATTTATCTATGACTGCAACAATAACCCAGAACTTTTCCTCACAACAAATCCATTACTATGACTCTCGAGTTGAGGGTAAATACTGCTAAAAAAGTGTGATCCCACCTTTGCTGTTGTTGCTTATTGAAGAGGACTGTGATGATCAGCTCATAAAAGTTACAAACAAAAATTCATTGTTTCAGGCTGCAGGCGAGGTAGTTATTGCTCAGTCCTTGTTACTGATGATTTGGTTTGTATATTCTTTTTCTTTTTAATGATTTGTCATATCTCCTGTTCAGATATGTGGTGCAGAGAATGGATCCAGTGTTGTGGGAGAAAGATCTCAGTCCTGACAATGAATTCAGAAGACAGCTTCTTGATCAAGTGGTTTCAACCGCCATACCTGAGGGCAAGTGCCCTGAGCTAGTCTCTGCTGCTGTTAAAGATTTCACGACAGCTGATCTTCCACATGAGCCTCTTGTACTTCTTGAAAAGATAGTTCTCCAAAATTCTGCTATCAGTGGGAACTTCAACCCGTAAAATCTTCTGATCGTTACAGCTATTAGAGCTGATCCTTCAAGGGTGATGGATTATATTAGTCGGTTAAACAACTTTGGTGGCCCTGCAATTGGAGACGTGGCAGTGGATGCAGCAATCTATGAAGTAGCCTTTCCCATCTTCAAGAAGTTCAACTTGAATGTACGGGATGTGAATGTCCTCTTAGACAACCTTCGAAGTATTGAGCGTGCTGTGGAGTTTGATTTCCGGGTTGAAGAAGATGCTGTTTGGATCCACTCCGTGAAGTCTTAGTTTGTGATGCCATTGAGTCTTTTTTTCCAGGAGAGGATGTAACTCAGTTCTTGGATGTTATTAGGGCTGAAGAAAAGAGATGAGCGATAAGAAGAAGAAAGAAAAGAATAGAAAAGAAGTGGGAAAGAAAAGTAACAGAAAAAAAAAAAAAGAAAAAAAAGAAAAGAAGAAAAAAAAAAAAAAAAAAAAAAAAAAAAAAAAAAAAAAAAAAAAAAAAAAAAAAGAAATTAGAAAGTGGGAAAAAAAAGAGAAAGAATGAGGAGAAGAAGTCAAGATTGAGTAGTTTCAAGAAGGCTGCTCAAGAGGTCTGTCAACTGTTGGCTCTCAACTTCAAAAAAAAAAATGACATGACAGCAGGTAAAACCCTACACCGTCAGAACCCCCCCACTCTCTCTCTCTCTCTCTCTCTCTCCATCTCTCTCTCTCTCTCTCTCTCTCTCTCTCTTGTCTTGTCTCTCTGATCTTTATCTTTTTGGTGTATATCTCTCGTCTCTCCCCCCCTTCGTCCATCCTCCTTTCCTTCCCTCCCAATCCAGCACTCTCACCTGCTATTTCTTTCTTAGTTTGCAAAAAGTAATTTGTATATTATGTCATTTTTTTCACGAGTGACATGTTCTAATGCTGCTATTGAGGGATGGATTTTTTCCTTGTTAGTTTCATTCTTTCTGACCAGCTAGTTTGGATTCTAATTGCAGGTCGGGTATATACCAGATTACCTCTCTATTTTCCAAACAATCCTGCGAACTGATCCCCAGGTAATATATATTGCCTTGGCCACTGGTATGAAGGCTTTGTGTTTTTTGCTTTATAATTTTTTAACGAATTTTATTCATAAGATATTATTGAATCTGCAATATTTGAAAATAGGTTAACAATGGATGAGTTAGTTAATTTTAGTAACCTGGTCACTCAATGTCAATCCTATAAATTATTCACATATTCCACTAAGAATAGAAGCTATTAAGAGGCCTCTACACTGTTACCTATTTCTTGATTCAATTCGTTTGAGGATATCTTATTTATATGACTTTCAACTCCTTTTGAGTAATTATTTTTTTTATCATATTTGATTTTTTGTGACAGGAAGCAGTTATCTTTGCACTTATGATGTCCCATATGCAGGGAGGTTGCCCTATTGACTACAACACAATCACAGATCTGTTCCTTCAGGTTTTTCTTATGCTCTTTTCCCATTCATTTTTTCTCAAGAAAAAGTAATACTGTATAGTTGTTGTAGACAACTCTTAAGTACCTTTTTTCTAGTGTCATGTTTCATGAATTTCATGTTCGAATCAACAGTTGAGATTACATAAATGGTGTTGGATGTGTATTGTTACAGGTGAATCCTGGAAATGCTCCTTTGGTGGTTAATTAGCTGTTGGATGATGAATGTCCAGTAGATTTCATCCGTTCTCTCCTTCCAGTGGTGTATCTCGTGGAGCAATGAGAGAAGAGGTGCTCTCTCTCCCCTCTCTGTCTTTTCTCTCTCTCTCTCTCTCTCTCTCTCTCTCTCTCTCTCTCTCTTTCTCTCAGTCTCCCTCTTCCTTCTTTCTCCTTCCTGTCTACTGATGCTGTTTTCATCTAATCATATAAATTCTGTTCGTTTCCTCGGTTGCAGGAGTCGCGTTTACTTTTACTCACTCAGTTGTTAGAGCATCTCGTGAATGAAATTAGCCAGGATGTGCTTGTTCACATTGCATTAGTTAAAATTATCTATGACTGCAACAATAACCCAGAACTTTTCCTCACAACAAATCCGCACTATGACTCTCGAGTTGAGGGTAAATACTGCGAAAAGTGTGATCCCACCTTTGCTGTTGTTGCTTATTGAAGAGGACTGTGATGATCAGCTCATAAAAGTTACAAACAAAAATTCATTGTTCAGGCTTGCGAGGTAGGTAGTTATTGCTCAGTCCTTGTTACTGATGATTTGGTTTGTATATTCTTTTTCTTTTTAATGATTTGTCATATCTCCTGTTCAGATATGTGGTGCAGAGAATGGATCCAGTGTTGTGGGAGAAAGATCTCAGTCCTGACAATGAATTCAGAAGACAGCTTCTTGATCAAGTGGTTTCAACCGCCATACCTGAGAGCAAGTGCCCTGAGCTAGTCTCTGCTGCTGTTAAAGATTTCACGACAGCTGATCTTCCACATGAGCCTCTTGTACTTCTTGAAAAGATAGTTCTCCAAAATTCTGCTATCAGTGGGAACTTCAACCTGTAAAATCTTCTGATCGTTACAGCTATTAGAGCTGATCCTTCAAGGGTGATGGATTATATTAGTCGGTTAAACAACTTTGGTGGCCCTGCAATTGGAGACGTGGCAGTGGATGCAGCAATCTATGAAGTAGCCTTTCCCATCTTCAAGAAGTTCAACTTGAATGTACGGGATGTGAATGTCCTCTTAGACAACCTTCGAAGTATTGAGCGTGCTGTGGAGTTTGATTTCCGGGTTGAAGAAGATGCTGTTTGGATCCACTCCGTGAAGTCTTAGTTTGTGATGCCATTGAGTCTTTTTTTCCAGGAGAGGATGTAACTCAGTTCTTGGATGTTATTAGGGCTGAAGAAAAGAGATGAGCGATAAGAAGAAGAAAGAAAAGAATAGAAAAGAAGTGGGAAAGAAAAGTAACAGAAAAAAAGAAAAAGAAAGAAAAGAAAGGCAAGAAGAAAAAGAAAGAAAAGAGAAAAAAAAAAAGGGAAAAAAAAAAAAAAAAAAAAAAAGAAATTAGAAAGTGGAGAAAAAAAGAGAAAGAATGAGGAGAAGAAGTCAAGATTGGAGTAGTTTCAAGAAGGCTGCTCAGGAGGTCTGTCAACTGTTGGCTCTCAACTTCAAAAAAATGACATGACAGCAGGTAAACCCTACACCGTAAACACCCCCCACTCACTCTCTCTCTCTCTCTCTCTCTCTCTCCTCTCTCTCTCTCTCTCTCTCTCTCTCTCTTGTCTTGTCTCTCTGATCTTTATCTTTTTGGTGTATATCTCTCGTCTCTCCCCCCCTTCGTCCATCCTCCTTTCCTTCCCTCCCAATCCAGCACTCTCACCTGCTATTTCTTTCTTAGTTTGCAAAAAGTAATTTGTATATTATGTCATTTTTTTTCACGAGTGACATGTTCTAATGCTGCTATTGAGGGCTGGATTTTTTCCTTGTTAGTTTCATTCTTTCTGACCAGCTAGTTTGGATTCTAATTGCAGGTCGGGTATATACCAGATTACCTCTCTATTTTCCAAACAATCCTGCGAACTGATCCCCAGGTAATATATATTGCCTTGGCCACTGGTATGAAGGCTTTGTGTTTTTTGCTTTATAATTTTTTAACGAATTTTATTCATAAGATATTATTGAATCTGCAATATTTGAAAATAGGTTAACAATGGATGAGTTAGTTAATTTTAGTAACCTGGTCACTCAATGTCAATCCTATAAATTATTCACATATTCCACTAAGAATAGAAGCTATTAAGAGGCCTCTACACTGTTACCTATTTCTTGATTCAATTCGTTTGAGGATATCTTATTTATATGACTTTCAACTCCTTTTGAGTAATTTTTTTTTATCATATTTGATTTTTTTGTGACAGGAAGCAGTTATCTTTGCACTTATGATGTCCCATATGCAGGGAGGTTGCCCTATTGACTACAACACAATCACAGATCTGTTCCTTCAGGTTTTTCTTATGCTCTTTTCCCATTCATTTTTTTTCTCAAGAAAAAGTAATACTGTATAGTTGTTGTAGACAACTCTTAAGTATCTTTTTTCTAGTGTCATGTTTCATGAATTTCATGTTCGAATCAACAGTTGAGATTACATAAATGGTGTTGGATGTGTATTGTTACAGGTGAATCCTGGAAATGCTCCTTTGGTGGTTAATTAGCTGTTGGATGATGAATGTCCAGTAGATTTCATCCGTTCTCTCCTTCCAGTGGTGTATCTCGTGGAGCAATGTGAGAAGAGGTGCTCTCTCTCTCCCTCCTCTCTCTTTCTCTCAGTCTCCCTCTTCCTTCTTTCTCCTTCCTGTCTACTGATGCTGTTTTCATCTAATCATAAATTCTGTTCGTTTCCTCGGTTGCAGGAGTCGTTTACTTTTACTCACTCAGTTGTTAGAGCATCTCGTGAATGAAATTAGCCAGGATGTGCTTGTTCACATTGCATTGGTTAAAATTATCTATGACTGCAACAATAACCCAGAACTTTTCCTCACAACAAATCCGTACTATGACTCTCGAGTTGAGGGTAAAATACTGCGAAAAGTGTGATCCCACCTTTGCTGTTGTTGCTTATTGAAGAGGACTGTGATGATCAGCTCATAAAAGTTACAAACAAAAATTCATTGTTCAGGCTGCAGGCGAGGTAGTTATTGCTCAGTCCTTGTTACTGATGATTTGGTTTGTATATTCTTTTTCTTTTTAATGATTTGTCATATCTCCTGTTCAGATATGTGGTGCAGAGAATGGATCCAGTGTTGTGGGAGAAAGATCTCAGTCCTGACAATGAATTCAGAAGACAGCTTCTTGATCAAGTGGTTTCAACCGCCATACCTGAGGGCAAGTGCCCTGAGCTAGTCTCTGCTGCTGTTAAAGATTTCACGACAGCTGATCTTCCACATGAGCCTCTTGTACTTCTTGAAAAGATAGTTCTCCAAAATTCTGCTATCAGTGGGAACTTCAACCCGTAAAATCTTCTGATCGTTACAGCTATTAGAGCTGATCCTTCAAGGGTGATGGATTATATTAGTCGGTTAAACAACTTTGGTGGCCCTGCAATTGGAGACGTGGCAGTGGATGCAGCAATCTATGAAGTAGCCTTTCCCATCTTCAAGAAGTTCAACTGAATGTGCGGGATGTGAATGTCCTCTTAGACAACCTTCGAAGTATTGAGCGTGCTGTGGAGTTTGATTTCCGGGTTGAAGAAGATGCTGTTTGGATCCACTCCGTGAAGTCTTAGTATGTGATGCCATTGAGTCTTTTTTTCCAGGAGAGGATGTAACTCAGTTCTTGGATGTTATTAGGGCTGAAGAAAAGAGATGAGCGATAAGAAGAAGAAAGAAAAGAATAGAAAAGAAGTGGGGGGAAAGAAAAGTAACAGAAAAAAAGAAAAAGAAAGAAAAGAAAGGCAAGAAGAAAAAGAAAGAAAAGAGAAAAAAAAAAAGGGAAAGAGAAAAAAAAAAGAAAAGAAATTAGAAAGTGGAGAAAAAAAGAGAAAGAATGAGGAGAAGAAGTCAAGATTGGAGTAGTTTCAAGAAGGCTGCTCAGGAGGTCTGTCAACTGTTGGCTCTCAACTTCAAAAAAATGACATGACAGCAGGTAAACCCTACACCGTAAACACCCCCTCTCTCTCTCTCTCTCTCTCTCTCTCTCTCTCTCTCTCTCTTTCTCTCTCTCTCTCTTGTCTTGTCTCTCTGATCTTTATCTTTTTGTTGTATATCTCTCGTCTCTCCCCCCCTTCGTCCATCCTCCTTTCCTTCCCTCCCAATCCAGCACTCTCACCTGCTATTTCTTTCTTAGTTTGCAAAAAGTAATTTGTATATTATGTCATTTTTTTCACGAGTGACATGTTCTAATGCTGCTATTGAGGGATGGATTTTTTCCTTGTTAGTTTCATTCTTTCTGACCAGCTAGTTTGGATTCTAATTGCAGGTCGGGTATATACCAGATTACCTCTCTATTTTCCAAACAATCCTGCGAACTGATCCCCAGGTAATATATATTGCCTTGGCCACTGGTATGAAGGCTTTGTGTTTTTTGCTTTATAATTTTTTAACGAATTTTATTCATAAGATATTATTGAATCTGCAATATTTGAAAATAGGTTAACAATGGATGAGTTAGTTAATTTTGGTAACCTGGTCACTCAATGTCAATCCTATAAATTATTCACATATTCCACTAAGAATAGAAGCTATTAAGAGGCCTCTACACTGTTACCTATTTCTTGATTCAATTCGTTTGAGGATATCTTATTTATATGACTTTCAACTCCTTTTGAGTAATTATTTTTTTTTATCATATTTTTTTTTTTGTGACAGGAAGCAGTTACCTTTGCACTAATGATGTCCCATATGCAGGGGAGGTTGCCCTATTGACTACAACACTATCACAGATCTGTTCCTTCAGGTTTTTCTTATGCTCTTTTCCCATTCATTTTTTTTTCTCAAGAAAAAGTAATACTGTATAGTTGTTGTAGACAACTCTTAAGTATCTTTTTTTTCTAGTGTCATGTTTCATGAATTTCATGTTCGAATCAACAGTTGAGATTACATAAATGGTGTTGGATGTGTATTGTTACAGGTGAATCCTGGAAATGCTCCTTTGGTGGTTAATTAGCTGTTGGATGATGAATGTCCAGTAGATTTCATCCGTTCTCTCCTTCCAGTGGTGTATCTGGGTGGAGCAATGTGAGAAGAGGTGCTCTCTCTCTCCCTCTCTGTCTTTTCTCTCTTCTCTCTCTCTCTCTCTCTCTCTCTCTCTCTCTCTCTCTCTTTCTCTCAGTCTCCCTCTTCCTTCTTTCTCCTTCCTGTCTACTGATGCTGTTTTCATCTAATCATAAATTCTGTTCGTTTCCTCGGTTGCAGGAGTCGTTTACTTTTACTCACTCAGTTGTTAGAGCATCTCGTGAATGAAATTAGCCAGGATGTGCTTGTTCACATTGCATTAGTTAAAATTATCTATGACTGCAACAATAACCCAGAACTTTTCCTCACAACAAATCCGTACTATGACTCTCGAGTTGAGGGTAAATACTGCGAAAAGCGTGATCCCACCTTTGCTGTTGTTGCTTATTGAAGAGGACTGTGATGATCAGCTCATAAAAGTTACAAACAAAAATTCATTGTTCAGGCTGCAGGCGAGGTAGTTATTGCTCAGTCCTTGTTACTGATGATTTGGTTTGTATATTCTTTTTTCTTTTTAATGATTTGTCATATCTCCTGTTCAGATATGTGGTGCAGAGAATGGATCCAGTGTTGTGGGAGAAAGATCTCAGTCCTGACAATGAATTCAGAAGACAGCTTCTTGATCAAGTGGTTTCAACCGCCATACCTGAGGGCAAGTGCCCTGAGCTAGTCTCTGCTGCTGTTAAAGATTTCCACGACAGCTGATCTTCCACATGAGCCTCTTGTACTTCTTGAAAAGATAGTTCTCCAAAATTCTGCTATCAGTGGGAACTTCAACCTGTAAAATCTTCTGATCGTTACAGCTATTAGAGCTGATCCTTCAAGGGTGATGGATTATATTAGTCGGTTAAACAACTTTGGTGGCCCTGCAATTGGAGACGTGGCAGTGGATGCAGCAATCTATGAAGTAGCCTTTCCCATCTTCAAGAAGTTCAACTTGAATGTACGGGATGTGAATGTCCTCTTAGACAACCTTCGAAGTATTGAGCGTGCTGTGGAGTTTGATTTCCGGGTTGAAGAAGATGCTGTTTGGATCCACTCCGTGAAGTCTTAGTATGTGATGCCATTGAGTCTTTTTTTTTTTTCAGGAGAGGATGTAACTCAGTTCTTGGATGTTATTAGGGCTGAAGAAAAGAGATGAGCGATAAGAAGAAGAAAGAAAAGAATAGAAAAGAAGTGGGAAAGAAAAGTAACAGAAAAAAAAAAAAAAAAGAAAGAAAAGAAAGGCAAGAAGAAAAAAAAGAAAAGAAAAAAAAAAAAAAAAAGGAAAGAGAAAAAAAAAAAAAAAAAGAAATTAGAAAGTGGAGAAAAAAAAGAGAAAGAATGAGGAGAAGAAGTCAAGATTGAGTAGTTTCAAGAAGGCTGCTCAGGAGGTCTGTCAACTGTTGGCTCTCAACTTCAAAAAAAAATGACATGACAGCAGGTAAAACCCACACCGTAAACACCCCCCCCCTCTCCTCTCTCTCTCTCTCTCTCTCTCTCTCTCTCTCTCTCTCTCTTCTCTCTCTCTCTCTTGTCTTGTCTCTCTGATCTTTATCTTTTTTGTTGTATATCTCTCTCTCCCCCCTTCGTCCATCCTCCTTTCCTTCCCTCCCAATCCAGCACTCTCACCTGCTATTTCTTTCTTAGTTTGCAAAAAGTAATTTGTATATTATGTCATTTTTTTCACGAGTGACATGTTCTAATGCTGCTATTGAGGGATGGATTTTTTCCTTGTTAGTTTCATTCTTTCTGACCAGCTAGTTTGGATTCTAATTGCAGGTCGGGTATATACCAGATTACCTCTCTATTTTCCAAACAATCCTGCGAACTGATCCCCAGGTAATATATATTGCCTTGGCCACTGGTATGAAGGCTTTGTGTTTTTTGCTTTATAATTTTTTAACGAATTTTATTCATAAGATATTATTGAATCTGCAATATTTGAAAATAGGTTAACAATGGATGAGTTAGTTAATTTTGGTAACCTGGTCACTCAATGTCAATCCTATAAATTATTCACATATTCCACTAAGAATAGAAGCTATTAAGAGGCCTCTACACTGTTACCTATTTCTTGATTCAATTCGTTTGAGGATATCTTATTTATATGACTTTCAACTCCTTTTGAGTAATTATTTTTTTTATCATATTTGATTTTTTTTGACAGGAAGCACTTACCTTTGCACTAATGATGTCCCATATGCAGGGAGGTTGCCCTATTGACTACAACACTATCACAGATCTGTTCCTTCAGGTTTTTCTTATGCTCTTTTCCCATTCATTTTTTCTCAAGAAAAAGTAATACTGTATAGTTGTTGTAGACAACTCTTAAGTATCTTTTTTCTAGTGTCATGTTTCATGAATTTCATGTTCGAATCAACAGTTGAGATTACATAAATGGTGTTGGATGTGTATTGTTACAGGTGAATCCTGGAAATGCTCCTTTGGTGGTTAATTAGCTGTTGGATGATGAATGTCCAGTAGATTTCATCCGTTCTCTCCTTCCAGTGGTGTATCTCGTGGAGCAATGTGAGAAGAGGTGCTCTCTCTCTCCCTCTCTGTCTTTCCCTCTCTTCTCTCTCTCTCTCTCTCTCTCTCTCTCTCTCTCTCTTTCTCTCAGTCTCCCTCTTCCTTCTTTCTCCTTCCTGTCTACTGATGCTGTTTTCATCTAATCATAAATTCTGTTCGTTTCCTCGGTTGCAGGAGTCGTTTACTTTTACTCACTCAGTTGTTAGAGCATCTCGTGAATGAAATTAGCCAGGATGTGCTTGTTCACATTGCATTGGTTAAAATTATCTATGACTGCAACAATAACCCAGAACTTTTCCTCACAACAAATCCGTACTATGACTCTCGAGTTGAGGGTAAATACTGCGAAAAGTGTGATCCCACCTTTGCTGTTGTTGCTTATTGAAGAGGACTGTGATGATCAGCTCATAAAAGTTACAAACAAAAATTCATTGTTCAGGCTGCAGGCGAGGTAGTTATTGCTCAGTCCTTGTTACTGATGATTTGGTTTGTATATTCTTTTTCTTTTTAATGATTTGTCATATCTCCTGTTCAGATATGTGGTGCAGAGAATGGATCCAGTGTTGTGGGAGAAAGATCTCAGTCCTGACAATGAATTCAGAAGACAGCTTCTTGATCAAGTGGTTTCAACCGCCATACCTGAGGGCAAGTGCCCTGAGCTAGTCTCTGCTGCTGTTAAAGATTTCACGACAGCTGATCTTCCACATGAGCCTCTTGTACTTCTTGAAAAGATAGTTCTCCAAAATTCTGCTATCAGTGGGAACTTCAACCCGTAAAATCTTCTGATCGTTACAGCTATTAGAGCTGATCCTTCAAGGGTGATGGATTATATTAGTCGGTTAAACAACTTTGGTGGCCCTGCAATTGGAGACGTGGCAGTGGATGCAGCAATCTATGAAGTAGCCTTTCCCATCTTCAAGAAGTTCAACTTGAATGTACGGGATGTGAATGTCCTCTTAGACAACCTTCGAAGTATTGAGCGTGCTGTGGAGTTTGATTTCCGGGTTGAAGAAGATGCTGTTTGGATCCACTCCGTGAAGTCTTAGTATGTGATGCCATTGAGTCTTTTTTTCCTGGAGAGGATGTAACTCAGTTCTTGGATGTTATTAGGGCTGAAGAAAAGAGATGAGCGATAAGAAGAAGAAAGAAAAGAATAGAAAAGAAGTGGGAAAGAAAAGTAACAGAAAAAAAGAAAAAGAAAGAAAAGAAAGGCAAGAAGAAAAAGAAAGAAAAGAGAAAAAAAAAAAAAAAAAAAAAAAAAAAAAAAAAAGAAATTAGAAAGTGGAGAAAAAAAAAGAGAAAGAATGAGGAGAAGAAGTCAAGATTGGAGTAGTTTCAAGAAGGCTGCTCAGGAGGTCTGTCAACCGTTGGCTCTCAACTTCAAAAAAATGACATGACAGCAGGTAAACCCTACACCGTAAACACCCCCCACTCACTCTCTCTCTCTCTCTCTCTCTCCATCTCTCTCTCTCTTTCTCTCTCTCTCTCTTGTCTTGTCTCTCTGATCTTTATCTTTTTGTTGTATATCTCTCGTCTCTCCCCCCCTTCGTCCATCCTCCTTTCCTTCCCTCCCAATCCAGCACTCTCACCTGCTATTTCTTTCTTAGTTTGCAAAAAGTAATTTGTATATTATGTCATTTTTTTTTTCACAGTGACATGTTCTAATGCTGCTATTGAGGGATGGATTTTTTCCTTGTTAGTTTCATTCTTTCTGACCAGCTAGTTTGGATTCTAATTGCAGGTCGGGTATATACCAGATTACCTCTCTATTTTCCAAACAATCCTGCGAACTGATCCCCAGGTAATATATATTGCCTTGGCCACTGGTATGAAGGCTTTGTGTTTTTTGCTTTATAATTTTTTAACGAATTTTATTCATAAGATATTATTGAATCTGCAATATTTGAAAATAGGTTAACAATGGATGAGTTAGTTAATTTTGGTAACCTGGTCACTCAATGTCAATCCTATAAATTATTCACATATTCCACTAAGAATAGAAGCTATTAAGAGGCCTCTACACTGTTACCTATTTCTTGATTCAATTCGTTTGAGGATATCTTATTTATATGACTTTCAACTCCTTTTGAGTAATTATTTTTTTTATCATATTTGATTTTTTGTGACAGGAAGCACTTACCTTTGCACTAATGATGTCCCATATGCAGGGAGGTTGCCCTATTGACTACAACACTATCACAGATCTGTTCCTTCAGGTTTTTCTTATGCTCTTTTCCCATTCATTTTTTCTCAAGAAAAAGTAATACTGTATAGTTGTTGTAGACAACTCTTAAGTATCTTTTTTCTAGTGTCATGTTTCATGAATTTCATGTTCGAATCAACAGTTGAGATTACATAAATGGTGTTGGATGTGTATTGTTACAGGTGAATCCTGGAAATGCTCCTTTGGTGGTTAATTAGCTGTTGGATGATGAATGTCCAGTAGATTTCATCCGTTCTCTCCTTCCAGTGGTGTATCTCGTGGAGCAATGTGAGAAGAGGTGCTCTCTCTCTCCCTCTCTGTCTTTTCTCTCTTCCTCTCTCTCTCTCTCTCTCTCTCTCTCTCTCTCTTTCTCTCAGTCTCCCTCTTCCTTCTTTCTCCTTCCTGTCTACTGATGCTGTTTTCATCTAATCATAAATTCTGTTCGTTTTCCTCGGTTGCAGGAGTCGTTTACTTTTACTCACTCAGTTGTTAGAGCATCTCGTGAATGAAATTAGCCAGGATGTGCTTGTTCACATTGCATTGGTTAAAATTATCTATGACTGCAACAATAACCCAGAACTTTTCCTCACAACAAATCCGTACTATGACTCTCGAGTTGAGGGTAAATACTGCGAAAAGTGTGATCCCACCTTTGCTGTTGTTGCTTATTGAAGAGGACTGTGATGATCAGCTCATAAAAGTTACAAACAAAAATTCATTGTTCAGGCTGCAGGCGAGGTAGTTATTGCTCAGTCCTTGTTACTGATGATTTGGTTTGTATATTCTTTTTTTCTTTTTAATGATTTGTCATATCTCCTGTTCAGATATGTGGTGCAGAGAATGGATCCAGTGTTGTGGGAGAAAGATCTCAGTCCTGACAATGAATTCAGAAGACAGCTTCTTGATCAAGTGGTTTCAACCGCCATACCTGAGGGCAAGTGCCCTGAGCTAGTCTCTGCTGCTGTTAAAGATTTCACGACAGCTGATCTTCCACATGAGCCTCTTGTACTTCTTGAAAAGATAGTTCTCCAAAATTCTGCTATCAGTGGGAACTTCAACCTGTAAAATCTTCTGATCGTTACAGCTATTAGAGCTGATCCTTCAAGGGTGATGGATTATATTAGTCGGTTAAACAACTTTGGTGGCCCTGCAATTGGAGGCGTGGCAGTGGATGCAGCAATCTATGAAGTAGCCTTTCCCATCTTCAAGAAGTTCAACTTGAATGTGCGGGATGTGAATGTCCTCTTAGACAACCTTCAAGTATTGAGCGTGCTGTGGAGTTTGATTTCGGGTTGAAGAAGATGCTGTTTGGATCCACTCCGTGAAGTCTTAGTATGTGATGCCATTGAGTCTTTTTTTTTCCAGGAGAGGATGTAACTCAGTTCTTGGATGTTATTAGGGCTGAAGAAAAGAGATGAGCGATAAGAAGAAGAAAGAAAAGAATAGAAAAGAAGTGGGAAAGAAAAGTAACAGAAAAAAAAAAAAAAAAAAGAAAAAAAGAAAGGCAAGAAAAAAAAGAAAGAAAAGAGAAAAAAAAAAAAAAAAAAAAAAAAAAAAAAAGAAATTAGAAAGTGGAGAAAAAAAAGAGAAAGAATGAGGAGAAGAAGTCAAGATTGGAGTAGTTTCAAGAAGGCTGCTCAGGAGGTCTGTCAACTGTTGGCTCTCAACTTCAAAAAAAATGACATGACAGCAGGTAAAACCCCACCGTAAAACCCCCCCCCACTCTCTCTCTCTCTCTCTCTCTCTCTCTCTCTCTCTCTCTCTCTTTCTCTCTCTCTCTCTTGTCTTGTCTCTCTGATCTTTATCTTTTTTGTTGTATATCTCTCGTCTCTCCCCCCTTCGTCCATCCTCCTTTCCTTCCCTCCCAATCCAGCACTCTCACCTGCTATTTCTTTCTTAGTTTGCAAAAAAAGTAATTTGTATATTATGTCATTTTTTTTTTCACGAGTGACATGTTCTAATGCTGCTATTGAGGGATGGATTTTTTTTCCTTGTTAGTTTCATTCTTTCTGACCAGCTAGTTTGGATTCTAATTGCAGGTCGGGTATATACCAGATTACCTCTCTATTTTCCAAACAATCCTGCGAACTGATCCCCAGGTAATATATATTGCCTTGGCCACTGGTATGAAGGCTTTGTGTTTTTGCTTTATAATTTTTTAACGAATTTTATTCATAAGATATTATTGAATCTGCAATATTTGAAAATAGGTTAACAATGGATGAGTTAGTTAATTTTGGTAACCTGGTCACTCAATGTCAATCCTATAAATTATTCACATATTCCACTAAGAATAGAAGCTATTAAGAGGCCTCTACACTGTTACCTATTTCTTGATTCAATTCGTTTGAGGATATCTTATTTATATGACTTTCAACTCCTTTTGAGTAATTATTTTTTTTTTATCATATTTGATTTTTTTTTGTGACAGGAAGCAGTTACCTTTGCACTAATGATGTCCCATATGCAGGGGAGGTTGCCCTATTGACTACAACACTATCACAGATCTGTTCCTTCAGGTTTTTCTTATGCTCTTTTCCCATTCATTTTTTTTCTCAAGAAAAAAGTAATACTGTATAGTTGTTGTAGACAACTCTTAAGTATCTTTTTTCTAGTGTCATGTTTCATGAATTTCATGTTCGAATCAACAGTTGAGATTACATAAATGGTGTTGGATGTGTATTGTTACAGGTGAATCCTGGAAATGCTCCTTTGGTGGTTAATTAGCTGTTGGATGATGAATGTCCAGTAGATTTCATCCGTTCTCTCCTTCCAGTGGTGTATCTCGTGGAGCAATGTGAGAAGAGGTGCTCTCTCTCTCCCTCTCTGTCTTTCCCTCTCTTCCTCTCTCTCTCTCTCTCTCTCTCTCTCTCTCTCTCTCTCTTTCTCTCAGTCTCCCTCTTCCTTCTTTCTCCTTCCTGTCTACTGATGCTGTTTTCATCTAATCATAAATTCTGTTCGTTTCCTCGGTTGCAGGAGTCGTTTACTTTTACTCACTCAGTTGTTAGAGCATCTCGTGAATGAAATTAGCCAGGATGTGCTTGTTCACATTGCATTAGTTAAAATTATCTATGACTGCAACAATAACCCAGAACTTTTCCTCACAACAAATCCATTACTATGACTCTCGAGTTGAGGGTAAATACTGCGAAAAGTGTGATCCCACCTTTGCTGTTGTTGCTTATTGAAGAGGACTGTGATGATCAGCTCATAAAAGTTACAAACAAAAATTCATTGTTCAGGCTGCAGGCGAGGTAGTTATTGCTCAGTCCTTGTTACTGATGATTTGGTTTGTATATTCTTTTCTTTTTAATGATTTGTCATATCTCCTGTTCAGATATGTGGTGCAGAGAATGGATCCAGTGTTGTGGGAGAAAGATCTCAGTCCTGACAATGAATTCAGAAGACAGCTTCTTGATCAAGTGGTTTCAACCGCCATACCTGAGGGCAAGTGCCCTGAGCTAGTCTCTGCTGCTGTTAAAGATTTCCACGACAGCTGATCTTCCACATGAGCCTCTTGTACTTCTTGAAAAGATAGTTCTCCAAAATTCTGCTATCAGTGGGAACTTCAACCTGTAAAATCTTCTGATCGTTACAGCTATTAGAGCTGATCCTTCAAGGGTGATGGATTATATTAGTCGGTTAAACAACTTTGGTGGCCCTGCAATTGGAGGCGTGGCAGTGGATGCAGCAATCTATGAAGTAGCCTTTCCCATCTTCAAGAAGTTCAACTTGAATGTACGGGATGTGAATGTCCTCTTAGACAACCTTCGAAGTATTGAGCGTGCTGTGGAGTTTGATTTCCGGGTTGAAGAAGATGCTGTTTGGATCCACTCCGTGAAGTCTTAGTATGTGATGCCATTGAGTCTTTTTTTCCAGGAGAGGATGTAACTCAGTTCTTGGATGTTATTAGGGCTGAAGAAAAGAGATGAGCGATAAGAAGAAGAAAGAAAAAAGAATAGAAAAGAAGTGGGAAAGAAAAGTAACAGAAAAAAAAAAAAAAAAGAAAAGAAAGGCAAGAAGAAAAAGAAAGAAAAGAGAAAAAAAAAAGGGAAAGAGAAAAAAAAAAGAAAAGAAATTAGAAAGTGGAGAAAAAAAGAGAAAGAATGAGGAGAAGAAGTCAAGATTGGAGTAGTTTCAAGAAGGCTGCTCAGGAGGTCTGTCAACTGTTGGCTCTCAACTTCAAAAAAATGACATGACAGCAGGTAAACCCTACACCGTAAACACCCCCCACTCACTCTCTCTCTCTCTCTCTCTCTCTCCTCTCTCTCTCTCTCTTCTCTCTCTCTCTCTTGTCTTGTCTCTCTGATCTTTATCTTTTTGGTGTATATCTCTCGTCTCTCCCCCCCTTCGTCCATCCTCCTTTCCTTCCCTCCCAATCCAGCACTCTCACCTGCTATTTCTTTCTTAGTTTGCAAAAAGTAATTTGTATATTATGTCATTTTTTTCACGAGTGACATGTTCTAATGCTGCTATTGAGGGATGGATTTTTTCCTTGTTAGTTTCATTCTTTCTGACCAGCTAGTTTGGATTCTAATTGCAGGTCGGGTATATACCAGATTACCTCTCTATTTTCCAAACAATCCAGCGAACTGATCCCCAGGTAATATATATTGCCTTGGCCACTGGTATGAAGGCTTTGTGTTTTTTGCTTTATAATTTTTTAACGAATTTTATTCATAAGATATTATTGAATCTGCAATATTTGAAAATAGGTTAACAATGGATGAGTTAGTTAATTTTAGTAACCTGGTCACTCAATGTCAATCCTATAAATTATTCACATATTCCACTAAGAATAGAAGCTATTAAGAGGCCTCTACACTGTTACCTATTTCTTGATTCAATTCGTTTGAGGATATCTTATTTATATGACTTTCAACTCCTTTTGAGTAATTATTTTTTTTATCATATTTGATTTTTTTTGTGACAGGAAGCAGTTATCTTTGCACTTATGATGTCCCATATGCAGGGGAGGTTGCCCTATTGACTACAACACTATCACAGATCTGTTCCTTCAGGTTTTTCTTATGCTCTTTTCCCATTCATTTTTTTCTCAAGAAAAAAGTAATACTGTATAGTTGTTGTAGACAACTCTTAAGTATCTTTTTTTCTAGTGTCATGTTTCATGAATTTCATGTTGAATCAACAGTTGAGATTACATAAATGGTGTTGGATGTGTATTGTTACAGGTGAATCCTGGAAATGCTCCTTTGGTGGTTAATTAGCTGTTGGATGATGAATGTCCAGTAGATTTCATCCGTTCTCTCCTTCCAGTGGTGTATCTGGGTGGAGCAATGTGAGAAGAGGTGCTCTCTCTCTCCCTCTCTGTCTTTCTCTCTCTTCTCTCTCTCTCTCTCTCTCTCTCTCTCTCTCTCTCTCTCTTTCTCTCAGTCTCCCTCTTCCTTCTTTCTCCTTCCTGTCTACTGATGCTGTTTTCATCTAATCATAAATTCTGTTCGTTTCCTCGGTTGCAGGAGTCGTTTACTTTTACTCACTCAGTTGTTAGAGCATCTCGTGAATGAAATTAGCCAGGATGTGCTTGTTCACATTGCATTGGTTAAAATTATCTATGACTGCAACAATAACCCAGAACTTTTCCTCACAACAAATCCGTACTATGACTCTCGAGTTGAGGGTAAATACTGCGAAAAGTGTGATCCCACCTTTGCTGTTGTTGCTTATTGAAGAGGACTGTGATGATCAGCTCATAAAAGTTACAAACAAAAATTCATTGTTCAGGCTGCAGGCGAGGTAGTTATTGCTCAGTCCTTGTTACTGATGATTTGGTTTGTATATTCTTTTTCTTTTTAATGATTTGTCATATCTCCTGTTCAGATATGTGGTGCAGAGAATGGATCCAGTGTTGTGGGAGAAAGATCTCAGTCCTGACAATGAATTCAGAAGACAGCTTCTTGATCAAGTGGTTTCAACCGCCATACCTGAGGGCAAGTGCCCTGAGCTAGTCTCTGCTGCTGTTAAAGATTTCACGACAGCTGATCTTCCACATGAGCCTCTTGTACTTCTTGAAAAGATAGTTCTCCAAAATTCTGCTATCAGTGGGAACTTCAACCCGTAAAATCTTCTGATCGTTACAGCTATTAGAGCTGATCCTTCAAGGGTGATGGATTATATTAGTCGGTTAAACAACTTTGGTGGCCCTGCAATTGGAGACGTGGCAGTGGATGCAGCAATCTATGAAGTAGCCTTTCCCATCTTCAAGAAGTTCAACTTGAATGTACGGGATGTGAATGTCCTCTTAGACAACCTTCGAAGTATTGAGCGTGCTGTGGAGTTTGATTTCCGGGTTGAAGAAGATGCTGTTTGGATCCACTCCGTGAAGTCTTAGTTTGTGATGCCATTGAGTCTTTTTTTCCAGGAGAGGATGTAACTCAGTTCTTGGATGTTATTAGGGCTGAAGAAAAGAGATGAGCGATAAGAAGAAGAAAGAAAAGAATAGAAAAGAAGTGGGAAAGAAAAGTAACAGAAAAAAAGAAAAAAAAAAAAAAAAAAGAAAGAAGAAAAGAAAAAAAAAAAAAAAAAAAAAAAAAAAAAAAAAAGGGAAAAAAAAAAAAAAGAAAAGAAATTAGAAAGTGGAGAAAAAAAAAGAAAGAATGAGGAGAAGAAGTCAAGATTGGAGTAGTTTCAAGAAGGCTGCTCAGGAGGTCTGTCAACTGTTGGCTCTCAACTTCAAAAAATGACATGACAGCAGGTAAACCCTACACCGTAAACACCCCCCCCTCTCTCTCTCTCTCTCTCTCTCTCTCTCTCTCTCCATCTCTCTCTCTCTTTCTCTCTCTCTCTCTTGTCTTGTCTCTCTGATCTTTATCTTTTTGTTGTATATCTCTCGTCTCTCCCCCCCTTCGTCCATCCTCCTTTCCTTCCCTCCCAATCCAGCACTCTCACCTGCTATTTCTTTCTTAGTTTGCAAAAAGTAATTTGTATATTATGTCATTTTTTTTCACGAGTGACATGTTCTAATGCTGCTATTGAGGGATGGATTTTTTCCTTGTTAGTTTCATTCTTTCTGACCAGCTAGTTTGGATTCTAATTGCAGGTCGGGTATATACCAGATTACCTCTCTATTTTCCAAACAATCCAGCGAACTGATCCCCAGGTAATATATATTGCCTTGGCCACTGGTATGAAGGCTTTGTGTTTTTTGCTTTATAATTTTTTAACGAATTTTATTCATAAGATATTATTGAATCTGCAATATTTGAAAATAGGTTAACAATGGATGAGTTAGTTAATTTTGGTAACCTGGTCACTCAATGTCAATCCTATAAATTATTCACATATTCCACTAAGAATAGAAGCTATTAAGAGGCCTCTACACTGTTACCTATTTCTTGATTCAATTCGTTTGAGGATATCTTATTTATATGACTTTCAACTCCTTTTGAGTAATATTTTTTTATCATATTTGATTTTTTTTTTTTTGACAGGAAGCACTTACCTTTGCACTAATGATGTCCCATATGCAGGGAGGTTGCCCTATTGACTACAACACTATCACAGATCTGTTCCTTCAGGTTTTTCTTATGCTCTTTTCCCATTCATTTTTTCTCAAGAAAAAGTAATACTGTATAGTTGTTGTAGACAACTCTTAAGTATCTTTTTTCTAGTGTCATGTTTCATGAATTTCATGTTCGAATCAACAGTTGAGATTACATAAATGGTGTTGGATGTGTATTGTTACAGGTGAATCCTGGAAATGCTCCTTTGGTGGTTAATTAGCTGTTGGATGATGAATGTCCAGTAGATTTCATCCGTTCTCTCCTTCCAGTGGTGTATCTCGTGGAGCAATGTGAGAAGAGGTGCTCTCTCTCTCCCTCTCTGTCTTTCCCTCTCTTCTCTCTCTCTCTCTCTCTCTCTCTCTCTCTCTCTCTTTCTCTCAGTCTCCCTCTTCCTTCTTTCTCCTTCCTGTCTACTGATGCTGTTTTCATCTAATCATAAATTCTGTTCGTTTCCTCGGTTGCAGGAGTCGTTTACTTTTACTCACTCAGTTGTTAGAGCATCTCGTGAATGAAATTAGCCAGGATGTGCTTGTTCACATTGCATTGGTTAAATTTATCTATGACTGCAACAATAACCCAGAACTTTTCCTCACAACAAATCCGTTACTATGACTCTCGAGTTGAGGGTAAATACTGCGAAAAGTGTGATCCCACCTTTGCTGTTGTTGCTTATTGAAGAGGACTGTGATGATCAGCTCATAAAAGTTACAAACAAAAATTCATTGTTCAGGCTGCAGGCGAGGTAGTTATTGCTCAGTCCTTGTTACTGATGATTTGGTTTGTATATTCTTTTTTTTTTTTAATGATTTGTCATATCTCCTGTTCAGATATGTGGTGCAGAGAATGGATCCAGTGTTGTGGGAGAAAGATCTCAGTCCTGACAATGAATTCAGAAGACAGCTTCTTGATCAAGTGGTTTCAACCGCCATACCTGAGGGCAAGTGCCCTGAGCTAGTCTCTGCTGCTGTTAAAGATTTCCACGACAGCTGATCTTCCACATGAGCCTCTTGTACTTCTTGAAAAGATAGTTCTCCAAAATTCTGCTATCAGTGGGAACTTCAACCTGTAAAATCTTCTGATCGTTACAGCTATTAGAGCTGATCCTTCAAGGGTGATGGATTATATTAGTCGGTTAAACAACTTTGGTGGCCCTGCAATTGGAGACGTGGCAGTGGATGCAGCAATCTATGAAGTAGCCTTTCCCATCTTCAAGAAGTTCAACTTGAATGTACGGGATGTGAATGTCCTCTTAGACAACCTTCGAAGTATTGAGCGTGCTGTGGAGTTTGATTTCCGGGTTGAAGAAGATGCTGTTTGGATCCACTCCGTGAAGTCTTAGTTTGTGATGCCATTGAGTCTTTTTTTCCAGGAGAGGATGTAACTCAGTTCTTGGATGTTATTAGGGCTGAAGAAAAGAGATGAGCGATAAGAAGAAGAAAGAAAAGAATAGAAAAGAAGTGGGAAAGAAAAGTAACAGAAAAAAAGAAAAAGAAAGAAAAGAAAGGCAAGAAGAAAAAGAAAGAAAAGAGAAAAAAAAAAAAAAAAAAAAAAAAAAGAAAAGAAATTAGAAAGTGGAGAAAAAAAGAGAAAGAATGAGGAGAAGAAGTCAAGATTGGAGTAGTTTCAAGAAGGCTGCTCAGGAGGTCTGTCAACTGTTGGCTCTCAACTTCAAAAAAATGACATGACAGCAGGTAAACCCTACACCGTAAACACCCCCCACTCACTCTCTCTCTCTCTCTCTCTCTCTCTCTCTCTCTCTCTCTCTCTCTCTCTTTCTCTCTCTCTCTTGTCTTGTCTCTCTGATCTTTATCTTTTTTTGGTGTATATCTCTCTCTCCCCCCTTAGTCCATCCTCCTTTCCTTCCCTCCCAATCCAGCACTCTCACCTGCTATTTCTTTCTTAGTTTGCAAAAAAGTAATTTGTATATTATGTCATTTTTTTTTCACGAGTGACATGTTCTAATGCTGCTATTGAGGGATGGATTTTTTTCCTTGTTAGTTTCATTCTTTCTGACCAGCTAGTTTGGATTCTAATTGCAGGTCGGGTATATACCAGATTACCTCTCTATTTTCCAAACAATCCTGCGAACTGATCCCCAGGTAATATATATTGCCTTGGCCACTGGTATGAAGGCTTTGTGTTTTTTGCTTTATAATTTTTTTAACGAATTTTATTCATAAGATATTATTGAATCTGCAATATTTGAAAATAGGTTAACAATGGATGAGTTAGTTAATTTTGGTAACCTGGTCACTCAATGTCAATCCTATAAATTATTCACATATTCCACTAAGAATAGAAGCTATTAAGAGGCCTCTACACTGTTACCTATTTCTTGATTCAATTCGTTTGAGGATATCTTATTTATATGACTTTCAACTCCTTTTGAGTAATTATTTTTTTTTTATCATATTTGATTTTTTTTTTGTGACAGGAAGCAGTTACCTTTGCACTAATGATGTCCCATATGCAGGGGAGGTTGCCCTATTGACTACAACACAATCACAGATCTGTTCCTTCAGGTTTTTCTTATGCTCTTTTCCCATTCATTTTTTCTCAGAAAAAGTAATACTGTATAGTTGTTGTAGACAACTCTTAAGTATATTTTTTCTAGTGTCATGTTTCATGAATTTCATGTTCGAATCAACAGTTGAGATTACATAAATGGTGTTGGATGTGTATTGTTACAGGTGAATCCTGGAAATGCTCCTTTGGTGGTTAATTAGCTGTTGGATGATGAATGTCCAGTAGATTTCATCCGTTCTCTCCTTCCAGTGGTGTATCTGGGTGGAGCAATGTGAGAAGAGGTGCTCTCTCTCTCCCTCTCTGTCTTTTCTCTCTTCCTCTCTCTCTCTCTCTCTCTCTCTCTCTCTCTCTCTCTCTCTTTCTCTCAGTCTCCCTCTTCCTTCTTTCTCCTTCCTGTCTACTGATGCTGTTTTCATCTAATCATAAATTCTGTTCGTTTCCTCGGTTGCAGGAGTCGTTTACTTTTACTCACTCAGTTGTTAGAGCATCTCGTGAATGAAATTAGCCAGGATGTGCTTGTTCACATTGCATTAGTTAAAATTATCTATGACTGCAACAATAACCCAGAACTTTTCCTCACAACAAATCCATACTATGACTCTCGAGTTGAGGGTAAATACTGCGAAAAGCGTGATCCCACCTTTGCTGTTGTTGCTTATTGAAGAGGACTGTGATGATCAGCTCATAAAAGTTACAAACAAAAATTCATTGTTCAGGCTGCAGGCGAGGTAGTTATTGCTCAGTCCTTGTTACTGATGATTTGGTTTGTATATTCTTTTTCTTTTTACTGATTTGTCATATCTCCTGTTCAGATATGTGGTGCAGAGAATGGATCCAGTGTTGTGGGAGAAAGATCTCAGTCCTGACAATGAATACAGAAGACAGCTTCTTGATCAAGTGGTTTCAACCGCCATACCTGAGAGCAAGTGCCCTGAGCTAGTCTCTGCTGCTGTTAAAGATTTCACGACAGCTGATCTTCCACATGATCCTCTTGTACTTCTTGAAAAGATAGTTCTCCAAAATTCTGCTATCAGTGGGAACTTCAACCTGTAAAATCTTCTGATCGTTACAGCTATTAGAGCTGATCCTTCAAGGGTGATGGATTATATTAGTCGGTTAAACAACTTTGGTGGCCCTGCAATTGGAGACGTGGCAGTGGATGCAGCAATCTATGAAGTAGCCTTTCCCATCTTCAAGAAGTTCAACTTGAATGTACGGGATGTGAATGTCCTCTTAGACAACCTTCGAAGTATTGAGCGTGCTGTGGAGTTTGATTTCCGGGTTGAAGAAGATGCTGTTTGGATCCACTCCGTGAAGTCTTAGTTTGTGATGCCATTGAGTCTTTTTTTCCAGGAGAGGATGTAACTCAGTTCTTGGATGTTATTAGGCTGAAGAAAAAGATGAGATGATAAGAAGAAGAAAAGAAAAGAATAGAAAAGAAGTGGGAAAGAAAAGTAACAGAAAAAAAAAAAAAGAAAGAAAAGAAAGGCAAGAAGAAAAAAAAAAAAAAAAAAAAAAAAAAAGAAAAAAAAAAAAAAGAAAAGAAATTAGAAAGTGGAGAAAAAAAAAAAAGAATGAGGAGAAGAAGTCAAGATTGGAGTAGTTTCAAGAAGGCTGCTCAAGAGGTCTGTCAACTGTTGGCTCTCAACTTCAAAAAAATGACATGACAGCAGGTAAACCCTACACCGTAAACCCCCCCCTCTCTCTCTCTCTCTCTCTCTCTCTCTCTCTCCATCTCTCTCTCTCTTTCTCTCTCTCTCTCTTGTCTTGTCTCTCTGATCTTTATCTTTTTTTTGTATATCTCTCGTCTCTCCCCCCCTTAGGTCCATCCTCCTTTCCTTCCCTCCCAATCCAGCACTCTCACCTGCTATTTCTTTCTTAGTTTGCAAAAAGTAATTTGTATATTATGTCATTTTTTTTCCACAGTGACATGTTCTAATGCTGCTATTGAGGGCTGGATTTTTTCCTTGTTAGTTTCATTCTTTCTGACCAGCTAGTTTGGATTCTAATTGCAGGTCGGGTATATACCAGATTACCTCTCTATTTTCCAAACAATCCAGCGAACTGATCCCCAGGTAATATATATTGCCTTGGCCACTGGTATGAAGGCTTTGTGTTTTTTGCTTTATAATTTTTTAACGAATTTTATTCATAAGATATTATTGAATCTGCAATATTTGAAAATAGGTTAACAATGGATGAGTTAGTTAATTTTGGTAACCTGGTCACTCAATGTCAATCCTATAAATTATTCACATATTCCACTAAGAATAGAAGCTATTAAGAGGCCTCTACACTGTTACCTATTTCTTGATTCAATTCGTTTGAGGATATCTTATTTATATGACTTTCAACTCCTTTTGAGTAATTATTTTTTTTATCATATTTTTTTTTTGTGACAGGAAGCAGTTATCTTTGCACTAATGATGTCCCATATGCAGGGAGGTTGCCCTATTGACTACAACACAATCACAGATCTGTTCCTTCAGGTTTTTCTTATGCTCTTTTCCCATTCATTTTTTTCTCAAGAAAAAGTAATACTGTATAGTTGTTGTAGACAACTCTTAAGTACTTTTTTTCTAGTGTCATGTTTCATGAATTTCATGTTTGAATCAACAGTTGAGATTACATAAATGGTGTTGGATGTGTATTGTTACAGGTGAATCCTGGAAATGCTCCTTTGGTGGTTAATTAGCTGTTGGATGATGAATGTCCAGTAGATTTCATCCGTTCTCTCCTTCCAGTGGTGTATCTGGGTGGAGCAATGTGAGAAGGTGCTCTCTCTCTCCCTCTCTGTCTTTCTCTCTCTTTCCTCTCTCTCTCTCTCTCTCTCTCTCTCTCTCTCTCTCTTTCTCTCAGTCTCCCTCTTCCTTCTTTCTCCTTCCTGTCTACTGATGCTGTTTTCATCTAATCATAAATTCTGTTCGTTTCCTCGGTTGCAGGAGTCGTTTACTTTTACTCACTCAGTTGTTAGAGCATCTCGTGAATGAAATTAGCCAGGATGTGCTTGTTCACATTGCATTAGTTAAAATTATCTATGACTGCAACAATAACCCAGAACTTTTCCTCACAACAAATCCGTACTATGACTCTCGAGTTGAGGGTAAATACTGCGAAAAGCGTGATCCCACCTTTGCTGTTGTTGCTTATTGAAGAGGACTGTGATGATCAGCTCATAAAAGTTACAAACAAAAATTCATTGTTCAGGCTGCAGGCGAGGTAGTTATTGCTCAGTCCTTGTTACTGATGATTTGGTTTGTATATTCTTTTTCTTTTTAATGATTTGTCATATCTCCTGTTCAGATATGTGGTGCAGAGAATGGATCCAGTGTTGTGGGAGAAAGATCTCAGTCCTGACAATGAATTCAGAAGACAGCTTCTTGATCAAGTGGTTTCAACCGCCATACCTGAGGGCAAGTGCCCTGAGCTAGTCTCTGCTGCTGTTAAAGATTTCACGACAGCTGATCTTCCACATGATCCTCTTGTACTTCTTGAAAAGATAGTTCTCCAAAATTCTGCTATCAGTGGGAACTTCAACCTGTAAAATCTTCTGATCGTTACAGCTATTAGAGCTGATCCTTCAAGGGTGATGGATTATATTAGTCGGTTAAACAACTTTGGTGGCCCTGCAATTGGAGACGTGGCAGTGGATGCAGCATTCTATGAAGAAGCCTTTCCCATCTTCAAGAAGTTCAACTTGAATGTACGGGATGTGAATGTCCTCTTAGACAACCTTCGAAGTATTGAGCGTGCTGTGGAGTTTGATTTCCGGGTTGAAGAAGATGCTGTTTGGATCCACTCCGTGAAGTCTTAGTTTGTGATGCCATTGAGTCTTTTTTTCCAGGAGAGGATGTAACTCCGTTCTTGGATGTTATTAGGGCTGAAGAAAAGAGATGAGCGATAAGAAGAAGAAAGAAAAGAATAGAAAAGAAGTGGGAAAAAAAGTAACAGAAAAAAAAAAAAAAGAAAAAAAAAAAAAAAAAAAGAAAAAAAAAAAAAAAAAAGGGAAAGAGAAAAAAAAAAGAAAAAAAAAAAAAAAAAAAAAAAAAAAAAAAAAAGAAAAGAAATTAGAAAGTGGAAAAAAAAGAAAAGAATGAGGAGAAGAAGTCAAGATTGGAGTAGTTTCAAGAAGGCTGCTCAAGAGGTCTGTCAACTGTTGGCTCTCAACTTCAAAAAAATGACATGACAGCAGGTAAACCCTACACCGTAAACACCCCACTCTCTCTCTCTCTCTCTCTCTCTCTCTCTCTCTCTCCATCTCTCTCTCTCTCTCTCTCTCTCTCTTGTCTTGTCTCTCTGATCTTTATCTTTTTGGTGTATATCTCTCGTCTCTCCCCCCCTTCGTCCATCCTCCTTTCCTTCCCTCCCAATCCAGCACTCTCACCTGCTATTTCTTTCTTAGTTTGCAAAAAGTAATTTGTATATTATGTCATTTTTTTTCACGAGTGACATGTTCTAATGCTGCTATTGAGGGCTGGATTTTTTCCTTGTTAGTTTCATTCTTTCTGACCAGCTAGTTTGGATTCTAATTGCAGGTCGGGTATATACCAGATTACCTCTCTATTTTCCAAACAATCCTGTGAACTGATCCCCAGGTAATATATATTGCCTTGGCCACTGGTATGAAGGCTTTGTGTTTTTTGCTTTATAATTTTTTAACGAATTTTATTCATAAGATATTATTGAATCTGCAATATTTGAAAATAGGTTAACAATGGATGAGTTAGTTAATTTTAGTAACCTGGTCACTCAATGTCAATCCTATAAATTATTCACATATTCCACTAAGAATAAAAGCTATTAAGAGGCCTCTACACTGTTACCTATTTCTTGATTCAATTCGTTTGAGGATATCTTATTTATATGACTTTCAACTCCTTTTGAGTAATTATTTTTTTTATCATATTTGATTTTTTGTGACAGGAAGCAGTTATCTTTGCACTTATGATGTCCCATATGCAGGGAGGTTGCCCTATTGACTACAACACAATCACAGATCTGTTCCTTCAGGTTTTTTCTTATGCTCTTTTCCCTTTCATTTTTTTCTCAAGAAAAAGTAATACTGTATAGTTGTTGTAGACAACTCTTAAGTACCTTTTTTCTAGTGTCATGTTTCATGAATTTCATGTTCGAATCAACAGTTGAGATTACATAAATGGTGTTGGATGTGTATTGTTACAGGTGAATCCTGGAAATGCTCCTTTGGTGGTTAATTAGCTGTTGGATGATGAATGTCCAGTAGATTTCATCCGTTCTCTCCTTCCAGTGGTGTATCTCGTGGAGCAATGTGAGAAGAGGTGCTCTCTCTCTCCCTCTCTGTCTTTCTCTCTCTTCCTCTCTCTCTCTCTCTCTCTCTCTCTCTCTCTCTCTCTCTCTCTTTCTCTCAGTCTCCCTCTTCCTTCTTTCTCCTTCCTGTCTACTGATGCTGTTTTCATCTAATCATAAATTCTGTTCGTTTCCTCGGTTGCAGGAGTCGTTTACTTTTACTCACTCAGTTGTTAGAGCATCTCGTGAATGAAATTAGCCAGGATGTGCTTGTTCACATTGCATTAGTTAAAATTATCTATGACTGCAACAATAACCCAGAACTTTTCCTCACAACAAATCCGTACTATGACTCTCGAGTTGAGGGTAAATACTGCGAAAAGCGTGATCCCACCTTTGCTGTTGTTGCTTATTGAAGAGGACTGTGATGATCAGCTCATAAAAGTTACAAACAAAAATTCATTGTTCAGGCTGCAGGCGAGGTAGTTATTGCTCAGTCCTTGTTACTGATGATTTGGTTTGTATATTCTTTTTCTTTTTAATGATTTGTCATATCTCCTGTTCAGATATGTGGTGCAGAGAATGGATCCAGTGTTGTGGGAGAAAGATCTGTCCTGACAATGAATTCAGAAGACAGCTTCTTGATCAAGTGGTTTCAACCGCCATACCTGAGAGCAAGTGCCCTGAGCTAGTCTCTGCTGCTGTTAAAGATTTCCACGACAGCTGATCTTCCACATGATCCTCTTGTACTTCTTGAAAAGATAGTTCTCCAAAATTCTGCTATCAGTGGGAACTTCAACCCGTAAAATCTTCTGATCGTTACAGCTATTAGAGCTGATCCTTCAAGGCTGATGGATTATATTAGTCGGTTAAACAACTTTGGTGGCCCTGCAATGAGGCGTGGCAGTGGATGCAGCAATCTATGAAGTAGCCTTTCCCATCTTCAAGAAGTTCAACTTGAAATGCGGGATGTGAATGTCCTCTTAGACAACCTTCAAGTATTGAGCGTGCTGTGGAGTTTGATTTCGGGTTGAAGAAGATGCTGTTTGGATCAACTCCGTGAAGTCTTAGTATGTGATGCCATTGAGTCTTTTTTTTCCAGGAGAGGATGTAACTCAGTTCTTGGATGTTATTAGGGCTGAAGAAAAGAGATGAGCGATAAGAAGAAGAAAGAAAAGAATAGAAAAGAAGTGGGAAAGAAAAGTAACAGAAAAAAAAAAAAAAAAAAAAAGAAAGGCAAGAAGAAAAAAAGAAAGAAAAGAGAAAAAAAAAGGAAAAAAAAAAAAAAAGAAAAGAAATTAGAAAGTGAAAAAAAAAAAGAAAGAATGAGGAGAAGAAGTCAAGATTGAGTAGTTTCAAGAAGGCTGCTCAAGAGGGTCTGTCAACTGTTGGCTCTCAACTTCAAAAAATGACATGACAGCAGGTAAACCCTACACTGTAAACACCCCCCTCCCTCTCTCTCTCTCTCTCTCTCTCTCTCTCTCCATCTCTCTCTCTCTTTTCTCTCTCTCTCTTGTCTTGTCTCTCTGATCTTTATCTTTTTTGGTGTATATATCTCGTCTCTCCCCCTTCGTCCATCCTCCTTTCCTTCCCTCCCAATCCAGCACTCTCACCTGCTATTTCTTTCTTAGTTTGCAAAAAGTAATTTGTATATTTTGTCATTTTTTTTCACAGTGACATGTTCTAATGCTGCTATTGAGGGATGGATTTTTTTCCTTGTTAGTTTCATTCTTTCTGACCAGCTAGTTTGGATTCTAATTGCAGGTGGGGTATATACCAGATTACCTCTCTCTTTTCCAAACAATCCTGCTTGAACTGATCCCCAGGTAATATATATTGCCTTGGCCACTGGTATGAAGGCTTTGTGTTTTTTTTGCTTTATAATTTTTAACGAATTTTATTCATAAGATATTATTGAATCTGCAATATTTGAAAATAGGTTAACAATGGATGAGTTAGTTAATTTTAGTAACCTGGTCACTCAATGTCAATCCTATAAATTATTCACATATTCCATTAAGAATAGAAGCTATTAAGAGGCCTCTACACTGTTACCTATTTCTTGATTCAATTTGTTTGAGGATATCTTATTTATATGACTTTCAACTCCTTTTGAGTAATTATTTTTTTTATCATATTTGATTTTTTGTGACAGGAAGCAGTTATCTTTGCACTTATGATGTCCCATATGCAGGGAGGTTGCCCTATTGACTACAACACAATCACAGATCTGTTCCTTCAGGTTTTTCTTATGCTCTTTTCCCTTTCATTTTTTCTCAAGAAAAAGTAATACTGTATAGTTGTTGTAGACAACTCTTAAGTACCTTTTTTCTAGTGTCATGTTTCATGAATTTCATGTTCGAATCAACAGTTGAGATTACATAAATGGTGTTGGATGTGTATTGTTACAGGTGAATCCTGGAAATGCTCCTTTGGTGGTTAATTAGCTGTTGGATGATGAATGTCCAGTAGATTTCATCCGTTCTCTCCTTCCAGTGGTGTATCTCGTGGAGCAATGTGAGAAGAGGTGCTCTCTCTCTCCCTCTCTGTCTTTCTCTCTCTCCTCTCTCTCTCTCTCTCTCTCTCTCTCTCTCTCTCTCTCTCTCTTTCTCTCAGTCTCCCTCTTCCTTCTTTCTCCTTCCTGTCTACTGATGCTGTTTTCATCTAATCATAAATTCTGTTCGTTTCCTCGGTTGCAGGAGTCGTTTACTTTTACTCACTCAGTTGTTAGAGCATCTAGGTGAATGAAATTAGCCAGGATGTGCTTGTTCACATTGCATTTGTTAAAATTATCTATGACTGCAACAATAACCCAGAACTTTTCCTCACAACAAATCCGTACTATGACTCTCGAGTTGAGGGGTAAAATACTGCGAAAAGCGTGATCCCACCTTTGCTGTTGTTGCTTATTGAAGAGGACTGTGATGATCAGCTCATAAAAGTTACAAAGAAAAAATTCTTGTTGATCAAGTGGTAGTTATTGGTCAGTCCTTGTACCTGATGATTTGGTTTGTATAGCAAGTCTCCTGTTCAGATATGTGGTGCAGAGAATGGATCCTGTGTTGTGGGAGAAAGATTTCCTGACAATGAATTCAGAAGACAGCTTCTTGATCAAGTGGTTTCAACCGCCATACCTTGCAAGTGCCTGAGCTTGTACTTTTTCCACGACAGCTGATCTTCCACATGAGCCTCTTGTACTTCTTGAAAAGATAGTTCTCCAAAATTCTGCTATCAGTGGGAACTTCAACCTGTAAAATCTTCTGATCGTTACAGCTATTAGAGTTGATCCTTCAAGGGTGATGGATTATATTAGTCGGTTAAACAACTTTGGTGGCCCTGCAATTGGAGACGTGGCAGTGGATGCAGCATTCTATGAAGAAGCCTTTCCCATCTTCAAGAAGTTCAACTTGAATGTACGGGAGGTGAATGTCCTCTTAGACAACCTTCGAAGTATTGAGCGTGCTGTGGAGTTTGATTTCCGGGTTGAAGAAGATGCTGTTTGGATCCACTCCGTGAAGGCTTAGAATGTGATGCCATTGAGTCTTTTTTTCCAGGAGAGGATGTAACTCAGTTCTTGGATGTTATTAGGGCTGAAGAAAAGAGATGAGCGATAAGAAGAAGAAAGAAAAGAATAGAAAAGAAGTGGGAAAGAAAAGTAACAGAAAAAAAGAAAAAGAAAGAAAAGAAAGGCAAGAAGAAAAAGAAAGAAAAGAGAAAAACAAAAAGGGAAAGAGAAAAAAAAAAGAAAAGAAATTAGTAAGTGAAAAAAAAAAAGAAAGAATGAGGAGAAGAAGTCAAGATTGGAGTAGTTTCAAGAAGTCTGCTCAAGGGGTCTGTCAACTCTTGGCTCTCGACTTCAAAAAAATGACATGACAGCAGGTAAACCCTACACTGTAAACACCCCCCACTCACTCTCTCTCTCTCTCTCTCTCTCTCTCCTCTCTCTCTCTTTCTCTCTCTCTCTCTTGTCTTGTCTCTCTGATCTTTATCTTTTTGGTGTATATCTCTCGTCTCTCCCCCCCTTCGTCCATCCTCCTTTCCTTCCCTCCCAATCCAGCACTCTCACCTGCTATTTCTTTCTTAGTTTGCAAAAAGTAATTTGTATATTTTGTCATTTTTTTTCACGAGTGACATGTTCTAATGCTGCTATTGAGGGCTGGATTTTTTTTTTCCTTGTTAGTTTCATTCTTTTCTGACCAGCTAGTTTGGATTCTAATTGCAGGTGGGGTATATACCAGATTACCTCTCTCTTTTCCAAACAATCCCTTGAACTGATCCCCAGGTAATATATATTGCCATGGCCACTGGTATGAAGGCTTTTGTGTTTTTGCTTTATAATTTTTTAACGAATTTTATTCATCAGATATTATTGAATCTGCAATATTTGAAAATAGGTTAACAATGGATGAGTTAGTTAATTTTAGTAACCTGGTCACTCAATGTCAATCCTATAAATTATTCACATATTCCACTAAGAATAAAAGCTATTAAGAGGCCTCTACACTGTTACCTATTTCTTGATTCAATTCGTTTGAGGATATCTTATTTATATGACTTTCAGCTCCTTTTGAGTAATTATTTTTTTTATCATATTTGATTTTTTGTGACAGGAAGCAGTTATCTTTGCACTTATGATGTCCCATATGCAGGGAGGTTGCCCTATTGACTACAACACAATCACAGATCTGTTCCTTCAGGTTTTTCTTATGCTCTTTTCCCTTTCATTTTTTCTCAAGAAAAAGTAATACTGTATAGTTGTTCTAGACAACTCTTAAGTACCTTTTTTCTAGTGTCATGTTTCATGAATTTCATGTTCGAATCAACAGTTGAGATTACATAAATGGTGTTGGATGTGTATTGTTACAAGTGAATCCTGGAAATGCTCCTTTGGTGGTTAATTAGCTGTTGGATGATGAATGTCCAGTGGATTTCATCCGTTCTCTCCTTCCAGTGGTGTATCTCGTGGAGCAATGTGAAAAGAGGTGCTCTCTCTCTCCCTCTCTGTCTTTTCTCTCTCTCTCTCTCTCTCTCTCTCTCTCTCTCTCTCTCTCTCTCTCTCTCTCTTTCTCTGTCTCCCTCTTCCTTCTTTCTCCTTCCTGTCTACTGATGCTGTTTTCATCTAATCATAAATTCTGTTCGTTTCCTCGGTTGCAGGAGTCGTTTACTTTTACTCACTCAGTCGTTAGAGCATCTCGAGAATGAAATTAGCCAGGATGTGCTTGTTCACATTGCATTAGTTAAAATTATCTATGACTGCAACAATAACCCAGAACTTTTCCTCACAACAAATCCGTACTATGACTCTCGAGTTGAGGGTAAATACTGCGAAAAGCGTGAGCCCACCTTTGCTGTTGTTGCTTATTGAAGAGGACTGTGATGATCAGCTCATAAAAGTTACAAACAAAAATGCATTGTTCAAGCTGCAGGCGAGGTAGTTATTGCTCAGTCCTTGTTACTGATGATTTGGTTTGTATATTCTTTTTCTTTTTAATGATTTGTCATATCTCCTGTTCAGATATGTGGTGCAGAGAATGGATCCAGTGTTGTGGGAGAAAGATCTGTCCTGACAATGAATTCAGAAGACAGCTTCTTGATCAAGTGGTTTCAACCGCCATACGTGAGAGCAAGTGCCCTGAGCTAGTCTCTGCTGCTGTTAAAGATTTCACGACAGCTGATCTTCCACATGAGCCTCTTGTACTTCTTGAAAAGATTGTTCTCCAAAATTCTGCTATCAGTGGGAACTTCAACCCGTAAAATCTTCTGATCGTTACAGCTATTAGAGCTGATCCTTCAAGGCTGATGGATTATATTAGTCGGTTAAACAACTTTGGTGGCCCTGCAATTGGAGACGTGGCAGTGGATGCAGCAATCTATGAAGTAGCCTTTCCCATCTTCAAGAAGTTCAACTTGAATGTACGGGAGGTGAATGTCCTCTTAGACAACCTTCGAAGTATTGAGCGTGCTGTGGAGTTTGATTTCCGGGTTAAAGAAGATGCTGTTTGGATCCACTCCGTGAAGGCTTAGTATGTGATGCCATTGAGTCTTTTTTTCCAGGAGAGGATGTAACTCAGTTCTTGGATGTTATTAGGGCTGAAGAAAAGAGATGAGCGATAAGAAGAAGAAAGAAAAGAATAGAAAAGAAGTGGGAAAGAAAAGTAACTCTCAAAAAAAAAAAAAAAAAGAAAGAAAAGAAAGGCAAGAAGAAAAAGAAAGAAAAGAGAAAAAAAAAAAGGGAAAGAGAAAAAAAAAAGAAAAGAAATTAGTAAGTGAAGAAAAAAAAAGAAAGAATGAGGAGAAGAAGTCAAGATTGGAGTAGTTTCAAGAAGTCTGCCCAAGGGGTGTGTCAACTCTTGGCTCTCGACTTCAAAAAAATGACATGACAGCAGGTAAACCCTACACTGTAAACACCCCCCACTCACTCTCTCTCTCTCTCTCTCTCTCTCTCTCTCTCTCTTTCTCTCTCTCTCTCTTGTCTTGTCTCTCTGATCTTTATCTTTTTGGTGTATATCTCTCGTCTCTCCCCCCCTTCGTCCATCCTCCTTTCCTTCCCTCCCAATCCAGCACTCTCACCTGCTATTTCTTTCTTAGTTTGCAAAAAAAAGTAATTTGTATATTTTGTCATTTTTTTTCACGAGTGACATGTTCTAATGCTGCTGTTGAGGGATGGATTTTTTCCTTGTTAGGTTCATTCTTTCTGACCAGCTAGTTTGGATTCTAATTGCAGGAAGGGGTATATACCAGATTACCTCTCTCTTTTCCAAACAATCCTGCGAACTGATCCCCAGGTAATATATATTGCCTTGGCCACTGGTATGAAGGCTTTGTGTTTTTTGCTTTATAATTTTCTAACGAATTTTATTCATAAGATATTATTGAATCTGCAATATTTGAAAATAGGTTAACAATGGATGAGTTAGTTAATTTTAGTAACCTGGTCACTCAATGTCAATCCTATAAATTATTCACATATTCCACTAAGAATAGAAGCTATTAAGAGGCCTCTACACTGTTACCTATTTCTTGATTCAATTTGTTTGAGGATATCTTATTTGTATGACTTTCAACTCCTTTTGAGTAATTATTTTTTTTATCATATTTGATTTTTTGTGACAGGAAGCAGTTACCTTTGCACTTATGATGTCCCATATGCAGGGAGGTTGCCCTATTGACTACAACACAATCACAGATCTGTTCCTTCAGGTTTTTCTTATACTCTTTTCCCTTTCATTTTTTCTCAAGAAAAAGTAATACTGTATAGTTGTTCTAGACAACTCTTAAGTACCTTTTTTCTTGTGTCATGTTTCATGAATTTCATGTTCGAATCAACAGTTGAGATTACATAAATGGTGTTGGATGTGTATTGTTACAGGTGAATCCTGGAAATGCTCCTTTGGTGGTTAATTAGCTGTTGGATGATGAATGTCCAGTAGATTTCATCCGTTCTCTCCTTCCAGTGGTGTATCTGGGTGGAGCAATGAGAAGAGGTGCTCTCTCTCTCCCTCTCTGTCTTTCTCTCTCTTCTCTCTCTCTCTCTCTCTCTCTCTCTCTCTCTCTCTCTCTTTCTCTCAGTCTCCCTCTTCCTTCTTTCTCCTTCCTGTCTACTGATGCTGTTTTCATCTAATCATAAATTCTGTTCGTTTCCTCGGGTTTGCAGGAGTCGTTTACTTTTACTCACTCAGTTGTTAGAGCATCTCTTGAATGAAATTAGCCAGAATGTGCTTGTTCACATTGCATTTGTTAAAATTATCTATGACTGCAACAATAACCCAGAACTTTTCCTCACAACAAATCGTTCTATGACTCTCGAAGTTTACTATGACTTTCTGTTGTTGCTTATTGAAGAGGTTGATGGGCTCATAAATACAAGCAAAAACGTTGTTCAAGCTGTTAAAAGTCCTTGTTTGAGGTGATCCCCACTTTTTGCTGTTGTTGCTTATTGAAGAGGACTGTGATGATCAGCTTCTTGATCAAGTGGTTTCAACCACCATACCTGAGAGCAAGTGCCCTGAGCTAGTCTCTGCTGCTGTTAAAGATTTCACGACAGCTGATCTTCCACTTGAGCCTCTTGTACTTTTTGAAAAGATAGTTCTCCAAAATTCTGCAATCAGTGGGAACTTCAACCTGTAAAATCTTCTGATCGTTACAGCTATTAGAGCTGATCCTTCAAGGGTGATGGATTATATTAGTCGGTTAAACAACTTTGGTGGCCCTGCAATTGGAGACGTGGCAGTGGATGCAGCATTCTATGAAGAAGCCTTTCCCATCTTCAAGAAGTTCAACTTGAATGTACGGGAGGTGAATGTCCTCTTAGACAACCTTCGAAGTATTGAGCGTGCTGTGGAGTTTGATTTCCGGGTTGAAGAAGATGCTGTTTGGATCCACTCCGTGAAGGCTTAGAATGTGATGCCATTGAGTCTTTTTTTCCAGGAGAGGATGTAACTCAGTTCTTGGATGTTATTAGGGCTGAAGAAAAGAGATGAGCGATAAGAAGAAGAAAGAAAAGAATAGAAAAGAAGTGGGAAAGAAAAGTAACAGAAAAAAAGAAAAAGAAAGAAAAGAAAGGCAAGAAGAAAAAGAAAGAAAAGAGAAAAACAAAAAGGGAAAGAGAAAAAAAAAAGAAAAGAAATTAGTAAGTGAAGAAAAAAAAAGAAAGAATGAGGAGAAGAAGTCAAGATTGGAGTAGTTTCAAGAAGTCTGCTCAAGGGGTCTGTCAACTCTTGGCTCTCGACTTCAAAAAAATGACATGACAGCAGGTAAACCCTACACTGTAAACACCCCCCACTCACTCTCTCTCTCTCTCTCTCTCTCTCTCATCTCTCTCTCTCTTTCTCTCTCTCTCTCTTGTCTTGTCTCTCTGATCTTTATCTTTTTGGTGTATATCTCTCGTCTCTCCCCCCCTTCGTCCATCCTCCTTTCCTTCCCTCCCAATCCAGCACTCTCACCTGCTATTTCTTTCTTAGTTTGCAAAAAGTAATTTGTATATTTTGTCATTTTTTTTCACGAGTGACATGTTCTAATGCTTCTATTGAGGGCTGGATTTTTTCCTTGTTAGTTTCATTCTTCCTGACCAGCTAGTTTGGATTCTAATTGCAGGTCGGGTATATACCAGATTACCTCTCTCTTTTCCAAACAATCCTGCGAACTGATCCCCAGGTAATATATATTGCCTTGGCCACTGGTATGAAGGCTTTGTGTTTTTTGCTTTATAATTTTTTAACGAATTTTATTCATAAGATATTATTGAATCTGCAATATTTGAAAATAGGTTAACAATGGATGAGTTAGTTAATTTTAGTAACCTGGTCACTTAATGTCAATCCTATAAATTATTCACATATTCCACTAACAATAGAAGCTATTAAGAGGCCTCTACACTGTTACCTATTTCTTGATTCAATTCGTTTGAGGATATCTTATTTATATGACTTTCAACTCCTTTTGAGTAATTATTTTTTTTATCATATTTGATTTTTTGTGACAGGAAGCAGTTATCTTTGCACTTATGATGTCCCATATGCAGGGAGGTTGCCCTATTGACTACAACACAATCACAGATCTGTTCCTTCAGGTTTTTCTTATGCTCTTTTCCCTTTCATTTTTTCTCAAGAAAAAGTAATACTGTATAGTTGTTGTAGACAACTCTTAAGTTTTTTTTTTTTCTAGTGTCATGTTTCATGAATTTCATGTTGAATCAACAGTTGAGATTACATAAATGGTGTTGGATGTGTATTGTTACAGGTGAATCCTGGAAATGCTCCTTTGGTGGTTAATTAGCTGTTGGATGATGAAAGTCCAGTAGATTTCATCCGTTCTCTCCTTCCAGTGGTGTATCTCGTGGAGCAATGAGAGAAGAGGTGCTCTCTCTCTCTCTCTCTCTCTCTCTCTCTCTTCCTCTCTCTCTCTCTCTCTCTCTCTCTCTCTCTCTCTCTCTCTCTCTCTCTCTCTCTCTCTCTCTCTCTCTCTCTCTCTCTCTCTCTCTCTCTCTCTCTTGCCTTGTCTCTCTGATCTTTATCTTTTCGGTGTATATCTCTCGTCTCTCCCCCCCTTCGTCCATCCTCCTTTCCTTCCCTCCCAATCCAGCACTCTCACCAGCTATTTCTTTCTTAGTTTGCAAAAATTAATTTGTATATTATGTCATTTTTTTTCACGTGTGACATGTTCTAACGCTGCTTTTGAGGGCTGGATTTTTTCCTTGTTAGTTTGATTCTTTCTGACCAGCTTATTTATAAGACTTTCAACTCCTTTTGTGTAATTATTTTGTTTATCATATTTGATTTTTTGTGACAGGAAGCAGTTAGGTTTGCACTTAAGATGTCCCATATGCAGGGAGGTTGTCCTATTTACTACAACACAATCACAGATGTGTTCCTTCGGGTTTTGGTTATGCTCCTTTCCCTTTCATTTTTTTACAAGAAAATGTAATACTGTATAGTTGTTGTACACAACTCTTAAGTACCTTTTTTCTTGTGTCATGTTTCATGAATTTCATGTTTGAATCAACAGTGGACATTACATAAATGGTGTTGGATGTGTATTGTTACAGGTGAATCCTGGAAATGCTCCTTTGGAGGTTAATTAGCTGTTGGATGATGAATGTCCAGTAGATTTCATCCGTTCTCTCCTTCCAGTGGTGTATCTCGTGGAGCAATGTGAGAAGAGGTGCTCTCTCTCCCTCTCTGTCTTTTTCTCTCATCCTCTCTCTCTCTCTCTCTCTGTCTCTCTCTTTCTCTCTCAGTCTCCCTCTTCCTTCTTTCTCCTTCCTGTCTACTGATGCTGTTTTTATCTAATCTTAAATTGTGTTCGTTTCCTCGGTTGCAGGAGTCGTTTACTTTTACTCACTCAGTTGTTAGTGCATCTCTTGAATGAAATTAGCCAGGATGTGCTTGTTCACATTGCATTAGTTAAAATTATCTATGACTGCAACAATAACCCAGAACTTTTCCTCACAACAAATCCGTACTATGACTCTCGAGTTGAGGGTAAATACTGCAAAAAGCGTGATCCCACCTTTGCTGTTGTTGCTTATTGAAGAGGACTGTGATGATCAGCTCATAAAAGTTACAAGCAAAAATGCGTTGTTCAAGCTGCAGGCGAGGTAGTTATTGGTCAGTCCTTGTTACTGATGATTTGGTTTGTATATTCTTTTTCTTTTTAATGATTTGTCATATCTCCTGTTCAGATATGTGGTGCAGAGAATGGATCCTGTGTTGTGGGAGAAAGATCTCAGTCCTGACAATGAATTCAGAAGACAGCTTCTTGATCAAGTGGTTTCAACCGCCATACCTGAGAGCAAGTGCCCTGAGCTAGTCTCTGCTGCTGTTAAAGATTTCACGACAGCTGATCTTCCACATGAGCCTCTTGTACTTCTTGAAAAGATAGTTCTCCAAAATTCTGCTATCAGTGGGAACTTCAACCTGTAAAATCTTCTGATCGTTACAGCTATTAGAGTTGATCCTTCAAGGGTGATGGATTATATTAGTCGGTTAAACAACTTTGGTGGCCCTGCAATTGGAGACGTGGCAGTGGATGCAGCATTCTATGAAGAAGCCTTTCCCATCTTCAAGAAGTTCAACTTGAATGTACGGGATGTGTATGTCCTCTTAGACAACCTTCGAAGTATTGAGCGTGCTGTGGAGTTTGATTTCCGGGTTGAAGAAGATGCTGTTTGGATCCACTCCGTGAAGGCTTAGTATGTGATGCCATTGAGTCTTTTTTTCCAGGAGAGGATGTAACTCAGTTCTTGGATGTTATTAGGGCTGAAGAAAAGAGATGAGCGATAAGAAGAAGAAAGAAAAGAATAGAAAAGAAGTGGGAGAGAATAGTAACAGAAAAAAAGAAAAAGAAAGAAAAGAAAGGCAAGAAGAAAAAGAAAAAAAAAAAAAAAAAAAAAAGGAAAGAAAAAAAAAAAGGGAAAGAGAAAAAAAAAAGAAAAGAAATTAGAAAGTGAAGAAAAAAAGAAAGAATGAGGAGAAGTCAAGATTGGAGTAGTTTCAAGAAGGCTGCTCAAGAGGTCTGTCAACTGTTGGCTCTCAACTTCAAAAAAATGACATGACAGCAGGTAAACCCTACACCGTAAACACCCCTCTCTCTCTCTCTCTCTCTCTCTCTCTCTCTCTCTCTCCCTCTCTCTCTCTCTTTCTCTCTCTCTCTCTCTAGCCTTGTCTCTCTGATCCTTATCTTTTTGGTGTATATCTCTCGTCTCTCCCCCCCCTTCGTCCATCCTCCTTTCCTTCCCTCCCAATCCAGCACTCTCACCAGCTATTTCTTTCTTAGTTTGCAAAAATTAATTTGTATATTATGTCATTTTTTTTCACGTGTGACATGTTCTAACGCTGCTTTTGAGGGCTGGATTTTTTCCTTGTTAGTTTGATTCTTTCTGACCAGCTTATTTATATGACTTTCAACTCCTCTTGTGTAATTATTTTGTTTATCATATTTGATTTTTTGTGACCGGAAGCAGTTATGTTTGCACTTATGATGTCCCATATGCAGGGAGGTGGCCCTATTGACTACAACACAATCACAGATCTGTTCCTTCACGTTTTGGTTATGCTCCTTTCCCTTTCATTTTTTTACAAGAAAAAGTAATACTGTATAGTTGTTGTACACAGCTCTTTAGTACCTTTTTTCTTGTGTCATGTTTCATGAATTTGATGTTTGAATCAACAGTTGAGATTACATAAATGGTGTTGGATGTGTATTGTTACAGGTGAATCCTGGAAATGCTCCTTTGGTGGTTAATTAGCTGTTGGATGATGAATGTCCAGTAGATTTCATCCGTTCTCTCCTTCCAGTGGTGTATCTCAGGTAATTTAATTATTTCTTCTGGTGTTTTTCTGTTTATTTTTCTTATTCAACTTATTGTTCAAAACGTTTCTGTTCTTCTATCTCCTTCACTTCAGCCTCTACTTCTAAGGTTTCTCTATTCACTCTTTCTTCTTTTTCTCTATGATCTCTCTAGGCTTGACCCTCTCTGATTAGGGGTGGCAACGGGGCGGGGCGGGTTTGCTTTGTAAACTCGTCCCCGCCCCGTGAAAATTGGGAAACTTGTCCCCGTGAAAACCCGCCCCGCGGGTTTGCTTTGTAAACTCGTCTCCGGCCCGAACCCACGAAAACCCGCCCCGAACCCACAAAAACCCGCCCCGCCCCGGCCCGCGGGTAGCCGACCCAACCTACCCCATTATGACATATTTAATATTAAAAAATTTAAAGATCTCTCCCTTGTTTCTCCCTTTGGTCTATTTTTCTCGTCTTACTTCTGGTCTCTCCTCCACTCTTTCTCACTTTGAACGTAAAAATTGATTTATAATATGTTTTTATAAAGTAATTTTAAGATTTAGTAATTTGTTAATCTATTTAATTCTCTCCTCCTCTCCCCCCTCTCCCTCTGCCCAGTCATGACACAAAGCCGGCGCTATGGGTTGAATAATTAGGTGAGACATCAGTTGAATGTTTATGATATTCCTTTTGTTTTGCAAAGTTATTGAGGTGCTTCAGTTCATTGGGTTCTTTTTGGAATTCTTTTATTTTCCTATTTTGCTGGGGGATAGACATCTTCTACTGATCTAAAATTGGACGATTAAGTTAACCAGTAAGCAAATAACAATCATTTAAATTAAGAACTTCTTTAGAAAAATATGGTGAAGTTATTCTCAAAAAAAAAAAAAAAAAAAAAAGTGGGTGTAACTAGATTTTTAATTTATTTAAAATATTTACTTTTCTTATTGTTCCTTTTATTCTAGCTCTCTCCTCTCCTCCATCTCTTCTCTCACCGACTCATGCTCCTCTTTATATCTTTATTAAAATTGATTTATAATATGTTTTTAAGAAGTAATTTTAAGATTAAGTAATCTATTTAATTCTTAGATTCGTTTTAGTTCACCCTTACCTTTTGCTTGTACTCACTCTCTTTTTTTATCTCTTTTTTTGTATTTTTTGATATTCAAATTTATGAATAATTTATTATTTATTTATTTTATTTTATTTTTCAGATAAATTTATTAGTTTGAAATGCAAATTCATTTAGACCTTAATTTTATCATAAATTTCCACCTTCTAGTCATTCCCTCCTCATTTGCTCTTTTTTTTTTATTTTTTAATGTAAAATAATGAATTTTTTATTTTTAATAATGAATTATTTAATTATTTTTAAATAACCCTCTCCTTACCTCTCCTTTCTTCCATTTCACCACCTGTTTTTTCCCTCCGCCCTCCCACTCTCTCTCCCTCCCTTCCCTCCCATTTCCTGGTTTTTCCCTTATTTGGGTGTTTCCCCCTTTTATCCTTTCCATTTCCATTCCCTCCCTCCATTCCCCTCCCTCCCTTTCCCCCCCCTCATCTCGGTTTTCCTCTCCTTTTCCCATCCTCCTCCGTTTCCATTTCATCTCGGGATTTTTCCCCTGGTCCATCCATTCCATCATTCGTTTTCATCATTTTTTTTTCATTCCCATCATTCATGCATCCTTCGGACTTTTAATTTATTTACAATATTTGTTTTTCTTTATTTTTCTGTCTCTTTACATCTCATAATTTGGGATCAGTTTTATTCTCCCTAATTCACCTTACTACCTAATTCCTAATGTCTAAATTTATCTATAATTTATTTATATGTATTATAAATAATTAAACCCTCCATTTGAATGTTTAAACTGATTATCTTTATGTTATAAGTAGTAATTTTAAATTTATTAATTTGTTTATCATATGTATTATAAATTTTAAATCTTAAGCTGGATTTTTATGGTCAGTAGTAATTTCCCATTAATTTGTTTTCATTTTTCTTTAAGCTTTAGGTCATCTAGTCTTTTTTTTTTTTTTACATTTTTTTTTTTTTATCTAATTTTCCCATTTTCTTGTGATAATTTTATTTATAATACTAATTTATTTGGACATCGTTAAGATTTCTTCTTTTCCTTTTTTTTATTTGCTCTATTATTTTTAATGCTGAATAATTAATTTAATTATGTTAAATTATTTTTAAATAACCCTCGACCTCTCTTTTTTCCAGCAGCCAAATTCTGATTCTCCCTCTCCTATCCACACTCTTCCCCTTCCCTAATGTCTAACTCACCCCTAATTTATTTTTATAAAATTAAATTATTTTTTATTTATTTGAATTTTTAAACTCAAATGTAATATCATTTGTTGTCCCTAATTTTAAATTTTTAATTTGTTTATCATTTAAATTTTTTATAAGTTTTTTAAAATAAAAAATTTAAATAATTTTACAAATGAAAATAGCTTACTAAATTTTAGTTTTACTAAATTGTTACCTAAAATGTCTTAGAATTTTAACTTTAAAGTGTCCAAGCCCGCCCTCGGGTGGGCTTTGTAAAATGGGGTGGGAATTGTAAAATGGGTGTGGGACTTGTAAAATGGTGGTGGGACTTGTAAAATGGAGGTGGGACTTCACATGTGGGAGGGCCAGGCTAGGAGCAGACCTCTCATCTGAGGCAGGCCATACTCATGGGCAGGCCTCTATGTGGGGCGGGCTTCGCATGAGAAGCAGGCCTCAAATGTGGAGTGGGCCTTAAATGTGGAGCGGGCCTAGAATGTGGAGTTGGCCTCAAATGTGGAGTGGGCCACGAATGTGGGGCGGCCTTGCATGTAGTGCCTAGAATATGGGGCGGGCCTCGCTTTTGGGGCGGGCCTTGCTTTTGGGGCGGGCCTTGCATTTGGGGCGGGCCTTGCATTTGGGGCGGGACCTTGCATTTGGGGCGGGGCCTTGCATTTGGGGCGGGCCTCACTTTGCGGCAGGCCTCGTTGGTGGGGTAGGGATGGTATTGTTTTGGGACCTCGCATGTGGGCAGGCCAAGTGGGTTGGTGCTTTGCAAGACAAGCGGGCCAGGCTTGTGGGGCCGACCTAAATTTTGGGGCCTCCCCTCCCTACTGTTTAGAGGTGGAGACCGGCCGTTCACCAGGCCATTGAAACTATATCAAATTTGGGCTGTTCAATTAGTCATTTGATCTCGGCAGTTAAAGTAATTGTTGAAATCAAGATCAAATCTCTGCCATTTACATCTGTCCCAGTCAACAAAAGACAACACAAGAATCTCGCCATTAAACCTACATTCAAATCAAGATCTATTCTCCGCCATTCCACTCAAGATTCATTATTATTATTTTTTACAATATTAGTAAAGATTACATAATTTTTTACAAATATTTTATAAAACTTTATTAATAAGTATTTTAACAAAATATTTATAAAAATTATTAAATAATCAAAATACAAAATATTTATATTTAATATTATAAATTTCTAATTTACTTATTTGATCTCTACAAAGGCTGCCCAAAGACGAGACATCTCATAATAACGTAATTCTACCCATCGAGTATCCTACTTGCATTCGTGTGGATATTGTAGGGGACTAATTTCCTATTTTGTTAGAGTTAATAATTTTGTTGTAACTATTTAGAAATTCTTAATTAGTTTAATTAGTTTAGAAATTTCTAATTCCTGTTAATTAAGGAAATTCCCTTCACACTCGGACTCATGATCTTCAGATTCTCCACATCAAAATTATCAACGTTGCTAGTGGCTAACATGACCCAACTCGGCCAGCTCAAAATCAGAGTCGGTCTGGATCGACTCGGACGACTCACTCACTCAAGTCGCCCCTTACCTGGGTTTTCAAAAATATTTTAGAAAAATCATCAAAAGCTTTTAATGAAAATAATTTCAATTCGTATATGATATGTTATATAAAAGTGTGAAAATAAAATATTAAATAATACCCTGACATATACAAATTGAAAAAAGAATATAATAGAATTTTAAAGTTTCAAATTATTTTATTTACTTGTAAATATGAGACCTTTCACATAAAAATAAGTTACATCTAGCTTACTTATAAAAATTAAGATCTAATGATAATATACTCTATAGTGTTCACATATTATAAAAATGCATATATCTTAGGTTCTGGTTGGATTAAAAAACCTCGTCAAATAAACATTTTAAGTAATATGTGCCGGATATACAACTAATCTTTCAATGAAAAATTCTCCTTCATATGATAACGAAAATAGAGATAAAAATATAGGCGAAACATGTAAAAGTGCAAAATTTACTCAATTTCATACCCCCAGAATTTTAGTTTAAAATATATTCTAATTTAAAAAAATTAACTTTTTAAGTTAATTGTTTTGTTTAAGTTGATGTTATATAAACGTGTGCAATAAAATATTAAATTATATACCGACCATATGTTGTATATTACAAATCAAGAAAAATAAAAGTTTTAAATTATTTTATTTAGATGTAAATATGAGTCCTTTAAAAAAAATTTAGTAACATTTAGTTTAAATTTAAAAATTATAGTGTACTATATTGTGTATACAAATTATAAAAATGCAAATATAATGGTTATGGGTCGATTATATACGCGAGGTTGAGATTGGCGGCGCCGGGGAGCCGGGGAGCCAAAAAGTAAGGAGAATTATTATATTCATTTAGTAAAAAAATTTAATTTTTAATCTTTTTATGCCGATTTATTTTTTTAGTGGATATAGTAAACATATTGTTAACATAACAAATTAAACATATAAAAAAAAATTGTGAATTAACTAATATAATATCTCAAATAATTTTAAAAAATTATGTTCTTGGCCATTTATAGATGTTAAAGTTTAATTTCTTGTGTTAAGAATGTAGTCGTGGCATCACATTAGATTTCATTTTAAATATAGAGAACTTAAAATCAAAGATCAATTAGTATAAGTAATTATTAAAAACATGATTTTTACCTCTTTGAATTAATTCAATCTTTACATAAATTTCATTAAGTTTTACTACTAGGCATATGAACAATTGAGAATAAATAAGGATTCTCTTCTAAGACTAAAATTTGATATAGGGATTAGAATGATTAAACCATAAGGGGGAAAAGGAAAAAAAAATTAAAGCTTATGAAAAAAAGAAAGAATAGAAAGGGAACATTGGTAAAAAAAAAATTTAAACAGACCAAAAATTTTGTGAGTTAACAAAGAAAATGTAAAAATAAGAGTAAATTTAGTTATTTGCATTTTTTATGACAATTTTAGCGACGAAAGACCATTCATTGCTAACTCACTTTAGCGACGATCGACCGTTCATTGCTAACTCACTTTAGCGACGAACGACCGTTCATTGCTAACTCACTTTAGCGACGAACGACCGTTCATTGCTAACTCACTTTAGCGACGAACGACCGTTCATTGCTAACTCATTTTACCGACGAACGACCGTTCATTGCTAACTCATTTAGCGTAATTTAACGACCGTTCATTGCTAACTACACTTTAGCGACGAGCGATCGTTCATTGCTAACTCACTTTAGCGACGAGCGACCGTTCATTGCTAACTCACTTTATCGACGAGCGACCGTTCATTGCTAACTCACTTTATCGACGAAGCGACCGTTCATTGCTAACTCACTTTATCGACGACGACCATTCATTGCTAACTCACTTTAGCGACGAGCGACCGTTCATTGCTAACTCACTTTAGCGACGAGCGACCGTTCATTGCTAACTCACTTTAGCGACGAGCGACCGTTCGGTGCTAACTCACTTTAGCGACGAGCGACCATTCATTGCAAACTCACTTTAGCGACGAGCGACCGTTCATTGCTAACTCACTTTAGTGACGAGCGACCGATCATTGCTAACTCACTTTAGCGACGAACGACCGTTTATTGCTAACTCACTTTAGCGACGAACGACCGTTTATTGCAAACTCACTTTAGCAATGAACGACCGTTCATTGCTAACTCACTTTAGCGACGAACGACAGTTCATTGCTAACTCACTTTACCGACGAACGACCGTTCATTTCTAACTCACTTTAGCGACGAACGACCGTTCCTTGCAAACTCACTTTAGCGACGAACGACCGTTCCTTGCTAACTCACTTTAGCGACGAACGACCGTTCATTGCTAACTCACTTTAGCGACGAACGACCGTTCATTGCTAACTCACTTTAGCGACGAACGACCGTTCATTGTTAACTCACTTAAGCGACGAACGGACTCGTCGCTTACTGATTTTGGCGACGGACGTCTGTTCGTCCCTAACTCACTTTAGCAACAAACGGAGTCGTTGCCAACTCAATTTGGCAACGAGTGTTTTTTCGGCCCTAACTCTCTTTTGCAACGAACGGAGTCATCGATAACTCACTTTAGCAACGAATGTTCATTCGTTACTAACTCACTTTAGCGATGAACGGAGTTAGTAGCGACGAACGGAGTTATCGCTCACGCACTTTTGCAACGAACGAGTCGTCTCTAACTCACTTTAGAGACGAATGTCCTTTTGTCCCTAACTCTCTTTAGCGACGAAAGGAGTCGTTGCTAACTCTTTTTGGGGAGGAACGACCGTTCATAGCCAAACTCACTTTTGCGACGAACGACCGTTCATTGGTAACTCACTTTAGCGACGAATGACCATTCATTGCTAAGTTACTTTAGTGACGAACGACCGTTCAATGCTAAGTCACTTTAGCGACGGACGAGTGTTCATTGCTAACTCACTTTAGCGACGAACGACCGTTTATTGCTAACTCACTTTAGCGACGAACGACAGTTCATTTCTAACTCGATTTAGCGACGAACGACCGTTCATTGCTAACTCACTTTAGTGACGAACGACCGTTCATTGCTAACTCACTTTAGCGACGAACGACCGTTCATTGCTAACGAAATTTAGCCACGAACTACAGTTCATTGCTAACTCAATTTAGCGACTAACGACCGTTCATTGCTAACTCTCTTTAGCGACGAACGACCATTCATTGCTCACTCACTTTAGCGACGAACGACCATTCATTGCTAACTCACTTTAGCTACGAACGACCGTTCATTTCTAACTCACTTTAGCGACGAACGACCGTTCATTGTTAACTCACTTTAGCGACGATCGATCGTTCATGGCTAACTCACTTTTGCGACGAACGACCGTTCATTGCTAACTCACTTTATCGACGAACGACCGTTCATTGCTAACTCACTTTTATCGACGAATGACCGTTCATTGCTAACTCACTTTATCGACGAACGACCGTTCATTGCTAACTCACTTTAGCGACGACGACGACCGTTTATTGCTAACTCACTTTAGCGACGAGCGACCCGTTCGGTGCTAACTCACTATAGCGACGAGCGACCGTTCATTGCTAACTCACTTTTAACGACGAACGACCACCGTCATGGTAACTCACTTTAGCGACGAGCGACCGTTCATTGCTAACTCACTTTAGCGACGAGCGACCGTTCATTGCTAACTCACTTTTCTTCTGAACGACCGTTTATTGCTTTTCAGTTTAGCAATGAGCGACCGTTCATTGCTAACTCACTTTAGCGACGAGCGACGGTTCATTGCTAACTCACTTTACCAACGACGAGCGACCGTTCATTTCTAACTCACTTTAGCGACGAGCGACCGTTCATTGCAAAACTCACTTTAGCGACGAGCGACCGTTCCTTGCTAACTCACTTTAGCGACGAGCGACCGTTCATTTCATTGGTAAGTCACTTTAGCGACGAACGACCGTTCATTGCTAACTCAATTTAGCGACGAGCGACCGTTCATTGCTAACTCTCTTTAGCGACGAGCGACCATTCATTGCTCACTCACTTTAGCGACGAACAACCTTTCATTGCTAACTCACTTTTGCGCGACGAGCGATTGTTCATTGCTAACTCACTTTTGCGACGAACGACCGTTTATTGCTAACTCATTTTACCGACAAACGACCGTTCATTGCTAACTCACTTTACCGACGAATGACCGTTCATTGCTAACTCACTTTACCGACGAACGACCGTTCATTGCTAACTCACTTTACCGACGAAAGACTGTTCATTGTTAACTCACTTTACCGACGTACGACCGTTCATTGCTAACTCACTTTTGCGACGAACGACCGTTCATTGCTAACTCACTTTAGCGACGAACGACCGTTCATTGCTAACTCACTTTAGCGACGAACGACAGTTCATTGCTAACTCACTTTTGCGACGAACGACCGTTCATTGCTAACTCACTTTATCGATGAATGACCGTTCACTGCTAACTCACTTTAGTGACGAACGACCGTTCATTGCTAACTTACTTTAGCGAAAAAGCGACCGTTCATTGCTAACTCACTTTAGCGACGAGCGACCGTTCATTGCTAACTCACTTTAGCGACGAAGCGACCGTTCATTGCTAACTCACTTTAGCGACGAGCGACCGTTCATTGCTAACTCACTTTTAGTGATTTAACGACCTTTCATTGCTAACTCACTTTAGCGACGAGCGACCATACATTGCTAACTCACTTTAGCGATGAGCGCCCGTTCTTTGCTAACTCACTTTAGCGACGAGCGACCGTTCATTAACTAACTCACTTTAGCGACGAGCGACCATTCATTGCTAATTCACTTTAGCTTCGAACGACCGTTCATTGCTAACTCACTTTAGCGACGAACGACCGTTCATTGGTAACTCACTTTAGCGACGAACGACCGTTCATTGCTAACTCTCTTTAGCGACGAACGACTGTTCATTGCTAACTCACTTTAGTGACGAACGACCGTTTATTGCTAACTCATTTTTACCGACGAACGACCGTTCATTGCTAACTCACTTTAGCGACGAACGACCGTTCATTTCTAACTCACTTTAGCGACGAACGACCGTTCATTGCTAACTCACTTTAGTGACGAACGACCGTTCATTGCTAACTCACTTTAGCGACGAACAACCGTTCATTTCTAACTCACTTTAGCGACGAACGACCGTTCATTGCTTACTCATTTTAGCGACGAACGACAGTTCATTGCTAACTCACTTTAGCGACGAATGACCGTTCATTGCTAACTCACTTTATCGACGAACGACCGTTCATTGCTAACTCACTTTAGCGGCGAGCGACCGTTCATTGCTAACTCACTTTAGCGACGAACGACCGTTCAGTGCTAACTCACTATAGCGACGAACGACCGTTCATTGCTAACTCACTTTAGCGACGAACGACCGTTCATGGTAACTCACTTTAGCGACGAACGACCGTTCATTGCTAACTCACTTTAGCGACGAACGACCGTTCATTGCTAACTCACTTTAGCTACGAACGACCATTTATTGCGAACTCAGTTTAGCAATGAACGACCGTTTATTGCTAACTCACTTTAGCGACGAGCGACCGGTTCATTGCTAACTCACTTTTACCGATTTAAGCGACCGTTCATTTCTAACTCACTTTAGCGACGAGCGACCGTTCCTCGCAAACTCACTTTAGCGACGAGCGACCGTTCTTTTGCTAACTCACTTTAGCGACGAACGACCGTTCATTGCTGAGTCACTTTAGCGACGAACGACCGTTCATTGCTAACTCACTTTAGCGACGAACGACCGTTCATTGTTAACTCACTTGAGCGATGAACGGACTCGTCGCTTACTGATTTTGGCGACGGACGTCTGTTCGTCCCTAACTCACTTTAGCAACAAACGGAGTCGTTGCCAACTCAATTTGGCAACGAGTGTTTTTTCGGCCATAACTCTCTTTTGCAACGAACGGAGTCATCGATAACTCACTTTAGTAACGAATGTTCATTCGTTACTAACTCACTTTAGCAATGAACGGAGTTAGTAGCGACGAACGGAGTTATCGCTCACTCACTTTTGCAACGAACGTTCTAACTCGCTTTAGCGACGAACGGAGTCGTCTCTAAGTCACTTTAGAGACGAATGTCTATTTGTCCCTAACTCTCTTTAGCGACGAAAGGAGTCTTTGCTAACTCTATTTAGGGACGAACGACCGTTCATAGCTAAACTCACTTTTGCGACGAACGACCGTTCATTGGTAACTCACTTTAGCGACGAACAACCATTCATTGCTAAGTTACTTTAGCGACGAACGACCGTTCATTGCTAACTCACTTTAGCGACGGACGACCATTCAATGCTAACTCACTTTAGCGACGAACGACCGTTCATTGCTAACTCACTTTAGCGACGAACGACCGTTCATTGCTAACTCTCTTTAATGACGAACGACCGTTCATTGCTAACACACTTTTGCGACGAACAACCGTTCATTGCTAACTCACTTTAGCCATGAACTACCGTTCATTGCTAACTCAATTTAGCGACGAACGCCCGTTCTTTGCTAACTCACTTTAGCGACGAACGACCATTCATTGCTAACTCACTTTGTTTTAACGAACGACCGTTCATTGCTAACTCACTTTAGCGACGAGCGACCGTTCATTGTTAACTCACTTTAGCTTAATTTAAGCGACCTTTCATTGCTAACTCACTTTAGCAACGAGCGACCTTTCATTGCTAACTCACTTTGTGACGAGGGACCGTTCATTGCTAACTCACTTTTAGAGACGAGCGACCGTTCATTTCTAACTCACTTTAGCGACGAGCGACCGTTCATTGTTAACTCACTTTGGCGCTTAATTTACAGACTCATTCCATCGATTTTGGCGACGACGCCGTTCATTGCCAACTCACTTTAGCAACAAGCGAGTCGTTTTGCCAACTCAATTTGCAATGACGAGTATTTTTCGCCCTAACCTCTCTTTGCAATGAAGCGGAGTTCATCGATAAATCTCTTTAGCAACGAATGACTCCGATTCGTTACTAACTCACATTAACTCACTTTAGCGATGAATGGAGTTAGTAGCAACGAACAGAGTCCGCTCACACTTTTTTGCAACGAACGTTCTAACTCGCTTTAGCGACGAACGGAGTCGTCTCTATCTCACTTTAGCGACGAAAGTCCTTTTGTCCCAAACGCTCTTTAGCGACGAACGGAGTCGTCTCTATCTCACTTTAGCGACGAAAGTCCTTTTGTCCCAAACTCTCTTTAGCGACGAAAGGAGTCGTTGGTAACTCAATTTAGGGACGAACGATCGTTCATTGCTAAATTCACTTTTGCGACGAACGACCGTTCATTGGTAACTCACTTTAGTGACGAGCGACCGTTCATTACTAACTCACTTTAGCGACGAACGACCGTTCATTGCTAACTCACTTTAGCGACGAACAACCGTTCATTACTAACTCACTTTAGCGACGAATCCACCATTCATTGCTAACTCACTTTAGCTTACCGAGCGACCGTTCATTGCTAACTCACTTTAGCGACGAGCGACCGTTCATTGCTAACTCACTTTATCGATGAGCGACCGTTCATTGCTAACTCACTTTATCGACGAGCGACCTTTCATTGCTAACTCACTTTAGCGACGAACGATCATTCATTGCTAACTCACTTTAGCGGCGAGCGACCGTTCTTTGCTAACTCACTTTAGCGATGAACGACCGTTCATTGCTAACTCACTTTAGCTTAACGAGCGACCATTCATTGCTAACTCACTTTAGCGATGAGCGACCGTTCATTGCTAACTCATTTTAGCGACGAGCGACCGTTCATTGCTAACTCACTTTAGCGACGAGCGACCGTTCATTGCTAACTCACTTTAGCGACGAGCGACCGTTCATTCCTAACTCACTTTAGTGACGAACGACCGTTCATTGCTAACTCATTTTACCGACGAGCGACCGTTCATTTGCTAACTCACTTTAGCGGCGACGACCGTTCATTGCTCATTTCAACTCACTTTAGCGACGAGCGACCGTTCATTGCTAACTCACTTTTGGCGACGACGACCGTTCATTTGCTAACTCACTTTAGCGACGAGCGACCGTTCATTGCTAACTCACTTTAGCGGCGAGCGACCGTTCATTGCTAACTCACTTTAGTGACGAGCGACGTTCATTGCTAACTCACTTTAGCGACGAATGACCGTTCATTGCTAACTCACTTTATCGACGAGCGACCGTTCATTGCTAACTCACTTTAGCGGACGAACAACCGTTCATTGCTAACTCACTTTAGCGATTTAAACGACCGTTCATTGCTAACTCACTTTAGCGACGAGCGACCGTTCATTGCTAACTCACTTTAGCGACGACGACCGTTCATATGGTAACTCACTTTAGCTGATTTTAACAACCGTTCATTGCTAACTCACTTTAGCGACGAGCGACCGTTCATTGCTAACTCACTTTAGCTACGAGCGACCGTTCATTGCTATCTCCGGTTTAGCGCAATGAAGCGACCGTTTATTGCTAACTCACTTTAGCGACGAGCGACCGTTCATTGCTAACTCACTTTACCAAACCGAGCGGCCGTTCATTTTCTAACTCACTTTAGCGACGAGCGACCGTTCATTGCTAACTCACTGGCTTTAGCGGGCGGGCGACCGTTCATTTCTAACTCACTTTAGCCTAACTAATCCACCGTTCATTGCTAAGTCACTTTGCGCGAGCGACCGTTCATTGCTAACTCACTTTAGCGACGAGCGACCGTTCATTGTTAACTCACTTTAGCGATGAGCGGTTCGTTTAAACTGGGATTTGAGCGACGGACGCCTGTTCATCTCTAACTCACTTTAGCAACAAAGCGACGTTCATTGCCAACTCAATTGGCGAGCGAGTGTTTTTTGCCATAACTCTCTTTTGCAACGAGCGGAGTCATCGATAACTCACTTTAGTAACGAATGTTCATTCGTTACTAACTCACTTTAGCAATGAACGGAGTTAGTAGCGACGAACGGAGTTATCGCTCACTCACTTTTGCAACGAACGTTCTAACTCGCTTTAGCGACGAACGGAGTCGTCTCTAAGTCACTTTAGAGACGAATGTCTATTTGTCCCTAACTCTCTTTAGCGACGAAAGGAGTCTTCGCTAACTCTATTTACGGACGAACGACCGTTCATAGCTAAACTCACGTTTGCGACGAACGACCGTTCATTGGTAACTCACTTTAGCGACGAACCACCATTCATTGCTAAGTTACTTTAGCGACGAACGACCGTTCATTGCTAACTCACTTTAGCGACGGACGACCATTCAATGCTAACTCACTTTAGCGAGGAACGACCGTTCATTTCTAACTCACTTTAGCGACGAACGACCGTTCATTGCTAACTCTCTTTAATGACGAACGACCGTTCATTGCTAACACACTTTTGCGACGAACAACCGTTCATTGCTAACTCACTTTAGCCATGAACTACCGTTCATTGCTAACTCAATTTAGCGACGAACGCCCGTTCATTGCTAACTCACTTTAGCGGCGAGCGACCATTCATTGCTAACTCACTTTAGCGGCGAACGACCGTTCATTGCTAACTCGGTTAGCGTGAGCGACCGTTCATTGTTAACTCACTTTAGCAACAATCCACCGTTCATTGCTAACTCACTTTAGCAGCGAACGACCTTTCATTGCTAACTCACTTTTGCAATGAGCGGCTGTACATTGATAACTCACTTTAGAGGCGAAGGACGTTCATTTTCTAACTCACTTTAGCGATGAATGGGTTCATTGTTAACTCACTTTAGGCTGAGCGGACTGACGTTAAACTTGCGGCTTTAGCGGCCGATGCATTTCGTCCCTAACTCACTTTAGCAACGAAAGTCCTTTTGTCCCCAACTCTCTTTAGCGGCGAAAGTGGTTGGTATTTTCGGCGTTCCTAAATTCTCTTTTGCAATGAGCGGAGTCGCCGTTAACTCTCACTTTAGCGACGAGCGACCGTTCATTGTTAACTCACTTCACGACGAGCGACCGTTCATTGCTAGTTCACTTTAGCGACGAGCGACCGTTCATTGCTAACTCACTTTTTGCGAGCGACCGTTCATTGCTAACTCACTTTAGCGACGACGAGCGACCGTTCATTGCTAATCTCACTTTAGCGACGAGCGACCGTTCATCCCAAACTCACTTTAGCGACGAACGTTCGTTCATTGCTAACTCACTTTAGCGACGAGCGACCGTTCATTGCTAAACTCACTTTAGCGACGAGCGACCGTTCATTGCTAACTCACTTTAGCGACGAGCGACCGTTCATTGCTAACTCACTTTAGCGACGAGCGACCGTTCATTGCTAACTCACTTTAGCGACGAGCGACCGTTCATTGCTAACTCACTTTAGCGACGAGCGACCGTTCATTGCTAACTCACTTTAGCGAGCGAGCGACGTTCATTGCTAACTCACTTTAGCGACGAGCGACCGTTCATTGCTAACTCACTTTAGCGACGAGCGACCGTTCCGTTCATTGCTAACTCACTTTAGCGACGAGCGACCGTTCATTGCTAACTCACTTTAGCGACGAGCGACCGTTCATTGCTAACTCGTTCTTTAGCGACGAGCGACCGTTCATTGCTAACTCTTTTTAGCGACGAGCGACCGTTCATTGCTAACTCACTTTAGCGACGAGCGACCGTTCATTGCTAACTCACTTTAGCGACGAGCGACCGTTCATTGCTAACTCACTTTAGCGACGAGCGACCGTTCATTGCTAACTCACTTTAGCGACGAGCGACCGTTCATTGCTAACTCACTTTTTTAGCGACGAGCGACCGTTCATTGCTAACTCACTTTAGCGACGAGCGACCGTTCATTGCTAACTCACTTTAGCGACGAGCGACCGTTCATTGCTAACTCACTTTAGCGACGAGCGACCGTTCATTGCTAACTCACTTTAGCGACGAGCGACCGTTCATTGCTAACTCACTTTAGCGACGAGCGACCGTTCATTGCTAACTCACTTTAGCGACGAGCGACCGTTCATTGCTAACTCTTTTTTAGCGACGAGCGACCGTTCATTGCTAACTCACTTTTTAGCGACGAGCGACCGTTCATTGCTAACTTTAGCGACGAGCGACGTTTTAGCGACGAGCGGCGCGACCGTTCATTGCTAACTCACTTTAGCGACGACGACCGTTCATTGCTAACTCACTTTAGCGACGAGCGACCGTTCATTTGCTAACTCACTTTAGCGACGAGCGACCGTTCATTGCTAACTCTTTTTAGCGACGAGCGACGACCGTTCATTGCTAACTCACTTTAGCGACGAGCGACCGTTCATTGCTAACTCACTTTAGCGACGAGCGACCGTTCATTGCTAACTCACTTTAGCGACGAGCGACCGTTCGTTCATTGCGACGAGCGACGTTCACTTTCACGACGAGCGACCGTTCATTGCTAACTCACTTTAGCGACGAGCGACCGTTCATTGCTAACTCACTTTAGCGACGAGCGACCGTTCATTGCTAACTCACTTTAGCGACGAGCGACCGTTCATTGCTAACTCACTTTAGCGACGAGCGACCGTTCATTGCTAACTCACTTTAGCGACGACGAGCGACCGTTCATTGCTAACTCACTTTAGCGACGAGCGACCGTTCATTGCTAACTCACTTTAGCGACGAGCGACCGTTCATTGCTAACTCACTTTAGCGACGAGCGACCGTTCATTGCTAACTCACTTTGACGACGAGCGACCGTTTGCTAACTCACTTTGCGAAACTCGTTCTTTAGCGACGAGCGACCGTTCATTGCTAACTCACTTTAGCGACGAGCGACCGTTCATTGCTAACTCACTTTAGCGACGAGCGACCGTTCATTGCTAACTCACTTTAGCGACGAGCGACCGTTCATTGCTAACTCACTTTAGCGACGAGCGACCGTTCATTGCTAACTCACTTTAGCGACGAGCGACGTTCGTTCATTGCTAACTCACTTTAGCGACGAGCGACCGTTCATTGCTAACTCACTTTAGCGACGACGAGCGACCGACGTTCATTGCTAACTGTTTTTCGGCGACGACGACCGTTCATTGCTAACTCACTTTAACTCACTTTAGAGCGACCGTTCATTGCTAACTCACTTTAGCGACGAGCGACCGTTCATTGCTAACTCACTTTAGCGACGAGCGACCGTTCATTGCTAAACTCTTTAGCGACGAGCGACGACCGTTCATTGCTAACTCACTTTAGCGACGAGCGACCGTTCATTGCTAACTCACTTTAGCGACGAGCGACCGTTCATTCATCCCTAACTCTCTTTAGCGACGAGCGACCGTTTGCTAACTCACTTTACGCGACGAGCGACCGTTCATTGCTAAACTCACTTTAGCGACGAGCGACCGTTCATTGCTAACTCACTTTAGCGACGAGCGACCGTTCATTGCTAACTTCACTTTAGCGACGAGCGACCGTTCATTGCTAACTCTCTTTAGCGACGAGCGACCGTTCATTGCTAACTCACTTTAGCGACGAGCGACCGTTCATTGCTAACTCACTTTAGCGACGAGCGACCGTTCATTGCTAACTCACTTTAGCGACGAGCGACCGTTCATTGCTAACTCACTTTAGCGACGAACGACCGTTCATTGCTAACTCACTTTAGCGACGAGCGACCGTTCATTGCTAACTCACTTTAGCGACGAGCGACCGTTCATTTGCTAACTCACTTTAGCGACGAGCGACCGTTCATTGCTAACTCACTTTAGCGACGAGCGACCGTTCATTGCTAACTCACTTTAGCGACGAGCGAGCGACCGTTCATTGCTAACTCACTTTAGCGACGAGCGACCGTTCATTGCTAACTCACTTTAGCGACGAGCGACCGTTCATTGCTAACTCACTTTTTGACGAGCGACCGTTCATTGCTAACTCACTTTAGCGACGAGCGACCGTTCATTGCTAACTCACTTTAGCGACGAGCGACCGTTCGACCGTTCATTGTTAACTCACTTTAGCGACGAGCGACCGTTCATTGCTAACTCACTTTAGCGACGAGCGACCGTTCATTTGCTAACTCACTTTAGCGACGAGACCGACCGTTCATTGCTAACTCACTTTAGCGACGAGCGACCGTTCATTGCTAACTCACTTTTGCGACGAGCGACCGTTCATCGTTCATTGCTAACTCACTTTAGCGACGAGCGACCGTTCATTGCTAACTCACTTTAGCGACGAGCGACCGTTCATTGCTAACTCACTTTAGCGACGAGCGACCGTTCATTGCTAACTCTCTTTTTAGCGACGAGCGACCGTTCATTGCTAACTCACTTTAGCGACGAGCGACCGTTCATTCTAACTCACTTTAGCGACGAGCGACCGTTCATTGCTAACTCTCTTTAGCGACGAGCGACCGTTCATTGCTAACTCTTTTAGCGACGACCGTTCGACCGTTCATTGCTAACCGTTCACTTTAGCGACGAGCGACCGTTCATTGCTAACTCACTTTAGCGACGAGCGACCGTTCATTGCTAACTCACTTTAGCGACGAGCGACCGTTCATTGCTAACTCACTTTAGCGACGAGCGACCGTTCATTGCTAACTCACTTTAGCGACGAGCGACCGTTCATTTGCTAACTCACTTTAGCGACGAGCGACCGTTCATTGCTAACTCACTTTAGCGCGACGAGCGACCGTTCATTGCTAACTCACTTTAGCGACGAGCGACCGTTCATTGCTAACTCACTTTAGCGACGAGCGACCGTTCATTGCTAACTCACTTTAGCGACGAGCGACCGTTCATTGCTAACTCACTTTAGCGACGAGCGAGCGTTCGTTCATTGCTAACTCACTTTAGCGACGAGCGACCGTTCATTGCTAACTCACTTTAGCGACGAGCGACCGTTCATTGCTAACTCACTTTAGCGACGAGCGACCGTTCATTGCTAACTCACTTTAGCGACGAGCGACCGTTCATTGCTAACTCACTTTAGCGACGAGCGACCGTTCATTGCTAACTCACTTTAGCGACGAGCGACCGTTCATTGCTAACTCACTTTAGCGACGAGCGACCGTTCATTGCTAACTCACTTTAGCGACGAGCGACCGTTCATTGCTAACTCACTTTAGCGACGAGCGACCGTTCATTTGCTAACTCACTTTAGCGACGAGCGACCGTTCATTGCTAACTCACTTTAGCGACGAGCGACCGTTCATTGCTAACTCACTTTAGCGACGAGCGACCGTTCATTTGCTAACTCTCACTTTAGCGACGAGCGACCGTTCATTGCTAACTCACTTTAGCGACGAGCGACCGTTCATTGCTAACTCACTTTTAGCGACGAGCGACCGTTCATTGCTAACTCACTTTAGCGACGAGCGACCGTTCATTGCTAACTCACTTTAGCGACGAGCGACCGTTCATTGCTAACTCACTTTAGCGACGAGCGACCGTTCATTGCTAACTCACTTTAGCGACGAGCGACCGTTCATTGCTAACTCACTTTAGCGACGAGCGACCGTTCATTGCTAACTCACTTTAGCGACGAGCGACCGTTCATTGCTAACTCACTTTAGCGACGAGCGACCGTTCATTGCTAACTCACTTTAGCGACGAGCGACCGTTCATTGCTAACTCACTTTAGCGACGAGCGACCGTTCATTGCTAACTCACTTTAGCGACGAGCGACCGTTCATTTGCTAACTCACTTTAGCGACGAGCGACCGTTCATTGCTAACTCACTTTAGCGACGAGCGACCGTTCATTTGCTAACTCACTTTAGCGACGAGCGACCGTTCATTGCTAACTCACTTTAGCGACGAGCGACCGTTCATTGCTAACTCACTTTAGCGACGAGCGACCGTTCATTGCTAACTCTTTCACTTTAGCGACGAGCGACCGTTCATTGCTAACTCACTTTAGCGACGAGCGACCGTTCATTGCTAACTCACTTTAGCGACGAGCGACCGTTCATTGCTAACTCACTTAGCGACGAGCGACCGTTCATTGCTAACTCACTTTAGCGACGAGCGACCGTTCATTGCTAACTCACTTTAGCGACGAGCGACGAGCGACCGTTCATTGCTAACTCACTTTAGCGACGAGCGACCGTTCATTGCTAACTCACTTTAGCGACGAGCGACCGTTCATTGCTAACTCACTTTAGCGACGAGCGACCGTTCATTGCTAACTCACTTTAGCGACGAGCGACCGTTCATTGCTAACTCACTTTAGCGACGAGCGACCGTTCATTTGCTAACTCACTTTAGCGACGAGCGACCGTTCATTTGCTAAACTCACTTTTAGCGACGAGCGACCGTTCATTTGCTAACTCACTTTAGCGACGAGCGACCGTTCATTGCTAACTCACTTTAGCGACGAGCGACCGTTCATTTGCTAACTCACTTTAGCGACGAGCGACCGTTCATTGTTAACTCACTTAGCGACGAGCGACCGTTCATTGCTAACTCACTTTAGCGACGAGCGACCGTTCATTGCTAACTCACTTTAGCGACGAGCGACCGTTCATTGCTAACTCACTTTAGCGACGAGCGACCGTTCATTTGCTAACTCACTTTTTTAGCGAGCGACCGCGACCGTTCATTGCTAACTCACTTTAGCGACGAGCGACCGTTCATTTGCTAACTCACTTTAGCGACGAGCGACCGTTCATTGTTAACTCACTTTAGCGCGACGAGCGACCGTTCATTGCTAACTCACTTTTGCGACGAGCGACCGTTCATTGCTAACTCACTTTAGCGACGAGCGACCGTTCATTGCTAACTCACTTTAGCGACGAGCGACCGTTCATTTGCTAACTCTCTTTAGCGACGAGCGACCGTTCATTGCTAACTCACTTTAGCGACGAGCGACCGTTCATTGCTAAACTCACTTTTAGCGACGAGCGACCGTTCATTGCTAACTCACTTTAGCGACGAGCGACGACCGTTCATTGCTAACTCACTTTAGCGACGAGCGACCGTTCATTGCTAACTCACTTTAGCGACGACGACGACCGTTCATTGCTAACTCACTTTAGCGACGAGCGACCGTTCATTGCTAACTCACTTTAGCGACGAGCGACCGTTCATTGCTAACTCACTTTAGCGACGAGCGACCGTTCATTGCTAACTCACTTTAGCGACGAGCGACCGTTCATTGCTAACTCACTTTAGCGACGAACGACCGTTCATTGCTAACTCACTTTAGCGACGAGCGACCGTTCATTGCTAACTCACTTTAGCGACGAGCGACCGACCGTTCATTGCTAACTCACTTTAGCGACGAGCGACCGTTCATTGCTAACTCACTTTAGCGACGAGCGACCGTTCATTGCTAACTCACTTTAGCGACGAGCGACCGTTCATTGCTAACTCACTTTAGCGACGAGCGACCGTTCATTGCTAACTCTTTTTAGCGACGAGCGACCGTTCATTGCTTAACTCACTTTAGCGACGAGCGACCGTTCATTGCTAACTCACTTTAGCGACGAGCGACCGTTCATTGTTAACTCACTTTAGCGACGACGAACGACGTTTCATTGCTAACTCACTTTAGCGACGACGACCGTTCATTGCTAACTCACTTTAGCGACGAGCGACCGTTCATTGCTAACTCACTTTGCGCGACGAGCGACGTTTTTCGAACTAACTCACTTTAGCGACGAGCGACGTTCATTGCTAACTCACTTTAGCGACGAGCGACCGTTCATTTGCTAACTCACTTTAGCGACGAGCGACCGTTCATTGCTAACTCACTTTAGCGACGAGCGACCGTTCATTGCTAACTTTTTTTGCGACGAGCGACCGTTCATTGCTAACTCACTTTAGCGACGAGCGACCGTTCATTGCTAACTCACTTTAGCGACGAGCGACCGTTCATTCCCAAACCGTTCACTTTAGCGACGAGCGACCGTTCATTGCTAACTCACTTTAGCGACGAGCGACCGTTCATTGCTAAACTCACTTTAGCGACGAGCCGACCGTTCATTGCTAACTCACTTTAGCGACGAGCGACCGTTCATTGCAAACTCACTTTAGCGACGAGCGACCGTTCATTGCTAACTCACTTTAGCGACGAGCGACCGTTCATTGCTAACTCACTTTAGCGACGAGCGACCGTTCATTGCTAACTCACTTTAGCGACGAGCGACCGTTCATTGCTAACTCACTTTAGCGACGAGCGACCGTTCATTGCTAACTCACTTTAGCGACGAGCGACCGTTCATTGCTAACTCACTTTAGCGACGAGCGACCGTTCATTGCTAACTCACTTTAGCGACGAGCGACCGTTCATTGCTAACTCACTTTAGCGACGAGCGACCGTTCATTGCTAACTCACTTTAGCGACGAGCGACCGTTCATTGCTAACTCACTTTAGCGACGAGCGACCGTTCATTGCTAACTCACTTTAGCGACGAGCGACCGTTCATTGCTAACTCACTTTAGCGACGAGCGACCGTTCATTGCTAACTCACTTTAGCGACGAGCGACCGTTCATTGCTAACTCACTTTAGCGACGAGCGACCGTTCATTGCTAACTCACTTTAGCGACGAGCGACCGTTCATTGCTAACTCACTTTAGCGACGAGCGACCGTTCATTGCTAACTCACTTTAGCGACGAGCGACCGTTCATTGCTAACTCACTTTAGCGACGAGCGACCGTTCATTGCTAACTCACTTTAGCGACGAGCGACCGTTCATTGCTAACTCACTTTAGCGACGAGCGACCGTTCATTGCTAACTCACTTTTAGCGACGAGCGACCGTTCATTGCTAACTCACTTTAGCGACGAGCGACCGTTCATTGCTAACTCACTTTAGCGACGAGCGACCGTTCATTGCTAACTCACTTTAGCGACGAGCGACCGTTCATTGCTAACTCACTTTAGCGACGAGCGACCGTTCATTGCTAACTCACTTTAGCGACGAGCGACCGTTCATTGCTAACTCACTTTAGCGACGAGCGACCGTTCATTGCTAACTCACTTTAGCGACGAGCGACCGTTCATTGCTAACTCACTTTAGCGACGAGCGACCGTTCATTGCTAACTCACTTTAGCGACGAGCGACCGTTCATTGCTAACTCACTTTAGCGACGAGCGACCGTTCATTGCTAACTCACTTTAGCGACGAGCGACCGTTCATTGCTAACTCACTTTAGCGACGAGCGACCGTTCATTGCTAACTCACTTTAGCGACGAGCGACCGTTCATTTGCTAACTCACTTTAGCGACGAGCGACCGTTCATTGCTAACTCACTTTAGCGACGAGCGACCGTTCATTGCTAACTCACTTTAGCGACGAGCGACCGTTCATTGCTAACTCACTTTAGCGACGAGCGACCGTTCATTGCTAACTCACTTTTAGCGACGAGCGACCGTTCATTGCTAACTCACTTTAGCGACGAGCGTTCGTTCATTGCTAACTCACTTTAGCGACGAGCGACCGTTCATTACTAACTCACTTTACGACGACGACCGTTCATTTGCTAACTCACTTTAGCGACGAGCGACCGTTCATTGCTAACTCACTTTAGCGACGAGCGACCGTTCATTGCTAACTCACTTTAGCGACGAGCGACCGTTCATTTGCTAACTCACTTTAGCGACGAGCGACCGTTCATTGCTAACTCACTTTAGCGACGAGCGACCGTTCATTGCTAAACTCACTTTAGCGACGAGCGACCGTTCATTGCTAACTCACTTTAGCGACGAGCGACCGTTCATTGCTAACTCTTTAGCGACGACGAGCGACCGTTCATTCATTAAACTCACTTTAGCGACGAGCGACCGTTCATTGCTAACTCACTTTAGCGACGAGCGACCGTTCATTGCTAACTCACTTTAGCGACGAGCGACCGTTCATTTGCTAACTCACTTTAGCGACGAGCGACCGTTCATTGCTAACTCACTTTAGCGACGAGCGACCGTTCATTGCTAACTCACTTTAGCGACGAACGACCGTTCATTGCTAACTCACTTTAGCGACGAGCGACCGTTCATTGCTAACTCACTTTAGCGACGAGCGACCCGTTCATTGCTAACTCACTTTAGCGACGAGCGACCGTTCATTGCTAACTCACTTTAGCGACGAGCGACCGTTCATTGCTAACTCACTTTAGCGACGAGCGACCGTTCATTGCTAACTCACTTTAGCGACCGAGCGACCGTTCATTGTTAACTCACTTAACTCGACGAGCGACCGTTCATTGCTAACTCACTTTAGCGACGAGCGACCGTTCATTGCTAACTCACTTTAGCGACGAGCGACCGTTCATTGCTAACTCACTTTAGCGACGAGCGACCGTTCATTGCTAACTCACTTTAGCGACGGACGACCGTTCATTGCTAACTCACTTTAGCGACGAGCGACCGTTCATTGCTAACTCACTTTAGCGACGAGCGACCGTTCATTGCTAACTCACTTTAGCGACGAGCGACCGTTCATTGCTAACTCACTTTAGCGACGAGCGACCGTTCATTGCTAACTCACTTCACGACGAGCGACGTTCATTCATTGCTAACTCACTTTAGCGACGAGCGACCGTTCATTGCTAACTCACTTTAGCGACGAGCGACCGTTCATTGCTAACTCACTTTAGCGACGAGCGACCGTTCATTGCTAACTCACTTTAGCGACGAGCGACCGTTCATTGCTAACTCACTTTAGCGACGAGCGACCGTTCATTGCTAACTCACTTTAGCGACGAACGCGACCGTTCATTGCTAACTCACTTTAGCGAGCGACGAGCGACCGTTCATTGCTAACTCACTTTAGCGACGAGCGACCGTTCATTGCTAACTCACTTTAGCGACGAGCGACCGTTCATTGCTAACTCACTTTAGCGACGAGCGACCGTTCATTGCTAACTCACTTTAGCGACGAGCGACCGTTCATTGCTAACTCACTTTAGCGACGAGCGACCGTTCATTGCTAACTCACTTTAGCGACGAGCGACCGTTCATTGCTAACTCACTTTAGCGACGAGCGACCGTTCATTGCTAACTCACTTTAGCGACGAACGACCGTTCATTGCTAACTCACTTTAGCGACGAACGACCGTTCATTGCTAACTCACTTTAGCGACGAGCGACCGTTCATTGCTAACTCACTTTAGCGACGAGCGACCGTTCATTGCTAACTCACTTTAGCGACGAGCGACCGTTCATTGCTAACTCACTTTAGCGACGAGCGACCGTTCATTGCTAACTCACTTTAGCGACGAGCGACGAGCGACCGTTCATTGCTAACTCACTTTAGCGACGAGCGACGTTCATTGTTAACTCACTTTAGCGACGAGCGACCGTTCATTGCTAACTCACTTTTAGCGACGAGCGACCGTTCATTGCTAACTCACTTTAGCGACGAGCGACCGTTCATTGTTAACTCACTTTAGCGACGAGCGACCGTTCATTGCTAACTCACTTTAGCGACGAGCGACCGTTCATTGCTAACTCACTTTAGCGACGAGCGACCGTTCATTTGCTAACTCACTTTGGCGACGAGCGACCGTTCATTGCTAACTCTCTCTTTAGCGCGACGAGCGACCGTTCATTGCTAACTCACTTTAGCGACGAGCGACCGTTCATTGCTAACTCACTTTAGCGACGAGCGACCGTTCATTGCTAACTCACTTTAGCGACGAGCGACCGTTCATTGCTAACTCACTTTAGCGACGAGCGACCGTTCATTTGCTAACTCACTTTAGCGACGAGCGACCGTTCTTTTCATTCCCAAACTCACTTTAGCGACGAGCGACCGTTCATTGTTAACTCACTTTAGCGACGAGCGACCGTTCATTCACTTAAATTCACTTTAGCGACGAGCGACCGTTCATTGCTAACTCACTTTAGCGACGAGCGACCGTTCATTGCTAACTCACTTTAGCGACGAGCGACCGTTCATTGCTAACTCACTTTAGCGACGAGCGACCGTTCATTGCTAACTCACTTTAGCGACGAGCGACCGTTCATTGCTAACTCACTTTAGCGACGAGCGACCGTTCATTGCTAACTCACTTTAGCGACGAGCGACCGTTCATTGCTAACTCACTCACTTTAGCGACGAGCGACCGTTCATTGCTAACTCACTTTAGCGACGAGCGACCGTTCATTGCTAACTCACTTTAGCGACGAGCGACCGTTCATTGCTAACTCACTTTAGCGACGAGCGACCGTTCATTGCTAACTCACTTTAGCGACGAGCGACCGTTCATTGCTAACTCACTTTAGCGACGAGCGACCGTTCATTGTTAACTCACTTTAGCGACGAGCGACCGTTCATTGCTAACTCACTTTAGCGACGAGCGACCGTTCATTGCTAACTCACTTTAGCGACGAGCGACCGTTCATTGCTAACTCACTTTAGCGACGAGCGACCGTTCATTGCTAACTCACTTTAGCGACGAGCGACCGTTCATTGCTAACTCACTTTAGCGACGAGCGACCGTTCATTGCTAACTCACTTTAGCGACGAGCGACCGTTCATTGCTTAACTCACTTTAGCGACGAGCGACCGTTCATTGCTAACTCACTTTAGCGAGAGCGAGCGACCGTTCATTGCTAACTCATTTTAGCGACGAGCGACCGTTCATTGCTAACTCACTTTAGCGACGAGCGACCGTTCATTGCTAACTCACTTTAGCGACGAGCGACCGTTCATTGCTAACTCACTTTAGCGACGACGACGTTCGACCGTTCATTGTTAACTCACTTTAGCGACGACGAGCGACCGTTCATTGCTAACTCACTTTAGCGACGAGCGACCGTTCATTGCTAACTCACTTTAGCGACGAGCGACCGTTCATTGCTAACTCACTTTAGCGACGAGCGACCGTTCATTGCTAACTCACTTTAGCGACGAGCGACCGTTCATTGCTAACTCACTTTAGCGACGAGCGACCGTTCATTGCTAACTCACTTTAGCGACGAGCGACCGTTCATTGCTAACTCACTTTAGCGACGAGCGACCGTTCATTGCTAACTCACTTTAGCGACGAGCGACCGTTCATTGCTAACTCACTTTAGCGACGAGCGACCGTTCATTGCTAACTCACTTTAGCGACGAGCGACGTTCATTGCTAACTCACTTTAGCGACGAGCGACCGTTCATTGCTAACTCACTTTAGCGACGACGAGCGACCGTTCATTGTTAACTCACTTTAGCGACGAGCGACCGTTTCATTGCTAACTCACTTTAGCGACGAGCGACGACCGTTCATTGCTAACTCACTTTAGCGACGAGCGACCGTTCATTGCTAACTCACTTTAGCGACGAGCGACCGTTCATTGCTAACTCACTTTAGCGACGAGCGACCGTTCATTGCTAACTCACTTTAGCGACGAGCGACCGTTCATTGCTAACTCACTTTAGCGACGAGCGACCGTTCATTGCTAACTCACTTTTTTGACGAGCGACCGTTCATTTGCTAACTCACTTTAGCGACGAGCGACCGTTCATTGCTAACTCACTTTAGCGACGAGCGACCGTTCATTGCTAACTCACTTTTAGCGAGCGAGCGACCGTTCATTGCTAACGTTCACTTTAGCGACGAGCGACCGTTCATGCTAACTCACTTTAGCGACGAGCGACCGTTCATTGCTAACTCACTTTAGCGACGAGCGACCGTTCATTGCTAACTCACTTTAGCGACGAGCGACCGTTCATTGCTAACTCACTTTAGCGACGAGCGACCGTTCATTCATTAACTCACTTTAGCGACGAGCGACCGTTCATTGCTAACTCACTTTAGCGACGAGCGACCGTTCATTGCTAACTCACTTTAGCGACGAGCGACCGTTCATTGCTAACTCACTTTAGCGACGAGCGACCGTTCATTGCTAACTCACTTTAGCGACGAGCGACCGTTCATTGCTAACTCACTTTAGCGACGAGCGACCGTTCATTGCTAACTCACTTTAGCGACGAGCGACCGTTCATTGCTAACTCACTTTAGCGACGAGCGACCGTTCATTGCTAACTCACTTTAGCGACGAAGCGACCGTTCATTGTTAACTCACTTTAGCGGCGACGAGCGACCGTTCATTGCTAACTCACTTTAGCGAACGAGCGACCGTTCATTGCTAACTCACTTTAGCGACGAGCGACCGTTCATTGCTAACTCACTTTAGCGACGAGCGACCGTTCATTGCTAACTCACTTTAGCGACGAGCGACCGTTCATTGCTAACTCACTTTAGCGACGAGCGCGACCGTTCATTGCTAACTCACTTTAGCGACGAGCGACCGTTCGACTCGAGCGACGACCGTTCATTGCTAACTCACTTTAGCGACGAGCGACCGTTCATTGCTAACTCACTTTAGCGACGAGCGACCGTTCATTGCTAACTCACTTTAGCGACGAGCGACCGTTCATTGCTAACTCACTTTAGCGACGAGCGACCGTTCATTGCTAACTCACTTTAGCGACGAGCGACCGTTCATTGCTAACTCACTTTAGCGACGAGCGACCGTTCATTGTTAACTCACTTTAGCGACAAGCGGCTGGATTCATTGCTAACTCACTTTAGCAATGAGCGACCGTTCATTGCTAACTCACTTTGCCCGGCGTCTGTGGTTCATTGTTAACTCATTTTAGCCCACGAACTTCTGGATTCATTGCGATTCACTTTAGCAATGACGGTGTTCGTGTTATCTCACTTTATCGGCAGGCGACCGTTCATTGAAAACTTTCACTTTAGCTTGACGAGCGACCGTTCGTTTCTAACTCACTTGCTAGCGACGAACGACCGAACTCATTGCAAACTCACTTTAGCGACGAGCGATGGTTCATTGCTAACTCACGCTGCCGAAAATGACGGCCGTTCATTGTTAACTCACTAGCGGCGAGCGACCGTTCATTTGCGAACTCACTTTATGACGAATGACCGTTCATTGCAAACTCACTTTAGCGACGAGCGACCCGTTCATTGAGAACTCACTTTAACGGCAGCGACCGTTCATTGCAAACTCACTTTAGCGACGAGCGACCGTTCATTTCGCTGAACTCACTTTAGCTTCTGACGGCCGTTCATTGTTAACTCACCTTGGCGATGAGCGACCGTTCATTGAAACTCACTTTAAGCGACGAGCGACCGTTCATTGCAAACTCACTTTAGAAACGAGCGACCGTTCATTGCTAGCTCACTTTAACGGCGAGCGACCCGTTCATTACAAACTCACTTTAGCGACAAGCGATGCGTTCATTGCAAATCACTTTAACGACGAGCGACCGTTCATTGCTAAACTCACTTTATCGGCGATACGACCGTTCATTGTTAACTCACTTTAACGGCGACCGACCGTTCATTGCTAACTCACTTTATCGGCGAGCGACTGTTCATTGTTATCTCACTTTAGCGACGAGCGACCCGTTCATTGTTAACTTTCCACTTTGACGAACGAACTCACTAAAGCGAACTACCGTTCATTATGAACTCACTTTAGCGTCGAGCGACCGTTCATTGCTAACTCACTTTATGGGGCGAGCGACCGTTCATTTGCTAACTCACTTTAACAGCGAGCGACCCTTCATTGCTAACTCACTTTAGCGTCGAGCGACCGTTCATTCCCTGCTCACTTTAGCGTGAGCGACCGTTTCATTGTAACTCACTTTAGCGGTGACGACCGTTCATTGCGAACTCACTTTAGCGGCGACGGCCGTTCATTGTTAACTCACTTATCGCGCCGAGCGACCGTTCATTACGAAGTCGCACTACGACGGCGACCATTCATAGTGAACTCACTTTAGCTTCTGGTGACCGTTCATTGCTAACTCACCTTAGCGACGAGCGACCGTTCGTTACAGAAACTCACTTTAGCGACGAGCGACCGTTCATTGCTAACTCACTTATCGACGATCGACCCGTTCATTGCTAACTCAATTTAACGGCGATCGACGTTCGATTGCTAACTCACTTTATGTCGGTGAGCGACCATTCATTGAAAACTCATTTTAGCGACGAGCGACCCGTTCATTCGCGAATTCACTTTAACAGCGAGCGACGGTTCATTGTTAACTCACTTTAGCGACAAGCGACCGTTCATTGCTAACTCACTTTAACGATGAGCGACCGTTCGTTTACTTCTGCGCTGACTTTATCATTGAGCGACCGTTCATTGCGAACTCATTTTAGCGGCGAAGCGACCCTTCATTGAGAATTCACTTGCTTGACGAGCGTCCGTTCATTGTTATCTCCTTTAGCGGCGAGCGGCCGTTCATTGCCGAACTCTTTAGCGACGAGCGACCGTTCATTGCAAACTCACTAAAAGCGACCAGCGACGTTCATTGTTAACTGACTTTAGCGACGAAACGACCGTTCATTCGCGAACTCACTTTAGCGACGAGCGACCGTTCATTTGCAAACTCACTTTACCGGTGAGCGACCGTTCATTGCCTAACTCACTTTAGCGACGAACGACGATTCATTGCTAACTCACTTTAGCGGCGAGCGACCGTTCGTGTTCACTTTAACTTCTGATGACCGTTCATTTGCTAACGACGAGCGACCGTTCATTGCTAACTCACTTTATCGACGAGCGACCGTTCATTGCGGGCTTCACTGTAGCGTGAGCGACCGTTCATTGTTAACTCACTTTAGCGACGAGCTACCGTTCATTGTTAACTCACTTTAGCGATAAGCGACCGTTCATTGCTAACTCACTTTAACGACGACGACCGTTCATTACTAACTCACTTTAACAGCGAGCGACCGTTCATTGTTAACTCTTTAGCGTCGAGCGACCGTTCATTGCTAACTCACTTTAACGTGAGCGACCGTTCATTGCTAACTCACTTTAACGACGAGCGACCGTTCATTTTCTCACTTTCGACGACGACGTTCGTGAAAACTCGGCGACGAGCGACCGTTCATTGCGAAGTCACTTTTCTGACGAGCGACCATTTATTGTTAACTCGCTTCCAGCGACGACGACCGTTCATTTTAGCTAACTCACCTTAAACGGCCGACGACCGTTCATTGCTAACTCACTTTATCTGACGAGCGACTGTTTCATTACCTGCAAACTCACTTTAGCGACGAGCGACCGTTCATTGTAACTCACTTTAACGACGAGCGACGTTCATTTGCAAACTCACTTTAGCGACGAGCGACCGTTCATTGCTAAATCACTTTAACGGTGACGACGTTCATTGCGAACTCACTTTAGCGGCGAGCGACCGTTCGTCGCTTTCCACTTAAGCTGACGACCGACCGTTCATTGCTATCGCTTTATCGACGACGACCGTTCATTTGCTACGACCGTTCACTTTAACGACGAGCGGCCGTTCATTGTTAACTCACTTTAGCGACAAGCGACCCGTTCATTGCTAACTCACTTTATCGACGAGCGGCCGTTCATTGCTAACTCACTTTATCGACGAGCGACGCTTCATTTGCTAACTCATTTTAGCGTCGAACGACCGTTCATTACTAATTCACTTTAGCGACGAGCGACCGTTCGTTTAACTATCTCACTTTAACGACGAGCGACCGTTCATTTGCTAACTTTCACTTTAACGACGAGCGACGTTCATTGAGAACTTCCACCCGCGAGCGCGGCGAATCACTTTTCTGACGAGCGACCATTCATAAGCGGCGAACTCACTTTAGCTGAGAAACGACCGTTTATTGTTGCTTCACCTTAACGGCGAGCGACCGTTCATTGCCAACTCACTTTAGCGACGAGCGACCGTTCATTCGCGAACTCACTTTATCGACAAGCGACCGTTCATTGCTAACTCACTTTCGCGACGAGCGGCCGTTCACACCTAGTTTCACTTTAACGGCCGAGCGACCATTCATTGTTAACTCATTTTAGCGACGAACGGCCGTTCGTCGCGAAATTCACTTTAACGTGAGCGGCCGTTCATTGTTAACTCACTTTGCGGCGAGCGACCGTTCATTGAAACTCACGCCAGCGATGAAGCGACCGTTCATTCGGAAATCACTTTAGCGACCAACGGCCGTCATTGCGAACTCAATTTAACGGCGAGCGACCCTTCATTTGTTAACTCACTTTAGCGACAAGCGATGATTTCGTGCCCGAACTCACATTAGCGACGACGACCATTCATTGCTAACTCACTTTATACGACGTCGACCGTTCATTGTTAACTCACTTTAGCCCGCGAGCGACCGTTCATTGCTAATTCACTTCGCGACGAGCGACTGTTCATTGTTAACTCACTTTAGCGACGAGCGACCGTTCATTGTTAACTCACTTTAGCGACGAGCGACCCGTTCATTGCTAACTCACTTTAGCGACGAGCGACGTTCATTTGCTAACTCACTTTAGCGACCGAGCGACCGTTCATTCGCGAACTCACTTTATCGACGACGACCGTTCATTGTTAACTCACTTTACCGACGAGCGACCGTTCATTGCTAACTCACTTTAGCGACTGAGCGACCATTCATTGTTAACTCACTTTAGCGGCGAGCGACCGTTCATTACTAACTCACTTTAGCGCCGAACGACCGTTCATTGTTAACTCACTTTAACGTCGAGCGACCCGTTCATTGCTAACTTCACTTTATCGGCAAGCGACCGTTCATTGTTAACTCACTTTAGCGGCGAGCGACCGTTCATTACTAACACCACTTTAACGGCGAGCGACCGTTCATTGTTAAATCACTTTAGCGACCGAGCGACCGTTCATTGCTATCACTTTAACGGCCGAGCGACCGTTCATTTGCTAACTCACTTTAAAGACGAGCGACCGTTCATTTGCGAACTCACTTTAGCGACGAAGCGACCGTTCATTGCTAACTCGCTTTAGCGGCGAGCGACCGTTCATTGCTAACTCACTTTGCGGCGAGCGACCGTTCATTTGCTAATCACTTTAGCGACGAGCGACCGTTCATTGTTAACTCACTTTAGAGGCGAGCGACCGTTCATTGCTAACTCACTTTAACGACGAGCGACCGTTCATTGCTAAATCACTTTGCGACGAGCGACCGTTCATTGCAAACTCACTTTAGCGACGAGCGACGTTCATTGCTAACTCCACACTTAGCGATGACGACCGTTCATTTCAAACTCACTTTAGCGACGAGCGGCCGTTCATTGCTAACTCACCTTAGCGACCGAGCGACCGTTCATTGCTAACTCACTTTAGCGACGAACGACCGTTCATTGTTAACTCACTTTAGCGACGAACGACCGTTCATTGCTAACTCACTTTATCGACGAACGACCGTTCATTGTTAACTCACTTTAGCGACGAACGACCGTTCATTGCTAACTCACTTTAACGACGAGCGACTGTTCATTGCTAACTCATTTCAGCGACGAGCGACCCGTTCATTGCTAACTCACTTTATCGGCGAGCGACCGTTCATTGCTAACTCACTTTAGCGCCGAGCGACCGTTCATTGCTAACTCGCTTTAGGACTGAGCGACCGTTCATTGCTAACTCACTTTAACGACGAGCGACCGTTCATTGGCAAAACTCGCTTTAGCAATGAGCGGTAGTTCATTGCTAACTCACTTTAGCGACGAGCGACCGTTCATTGCTAACTTTCACTTTATCGACGAGCGACCGTTCATTGCTGCGTCACTTTAGCGATGAGCGACCGTTCATTGTGAACTCACTTTAGCGGCGAGCGACCGTTCATTGTTAACTCGGCTCAGCGACGAGCGACCGTTCATTGTGAACTCACTTTAGCGACAACGGCCGTTCATTTGTTATCTCACTTTATCGACGAGCGACCGTTCATTGCTAACTCACTTTAGCGACCAGCGACCGTTCATTGCAAACTCTGTTTATCGACGAGCGACCGTTCATTGCGAACTCACTTTAGCGACGAGCGACCGTTCATTACCAAACTCACTTTAGCGGCGAACGGCGGTTCATTGTTAACTCACTTTAGCGACGAGCGACCGTTCATTGCTAACTCACTTTAGCGGCGAGCGGCCCGTTCATTGCGAACTCACTGACGAGCGACCGTTCATTGCGAACTCTTTAGCGGCCGAGCGACCGTTCATTGAGAACTCACTTTAAGCGGCGAGCGACCGTTCATTGCGAACTCACTTTAGCGACGAGCGACCGTTCATTGCTAACTCACTTTAGCGACGAGCGACCGTTCGACCCGTTCATTGCTAACTCACTTTAGCGACGAGCGACCGTTCATTGCTAACTCACTTTAGCGACGAGCGACCGTTCATTGCTAACTCACTTTAGCGACGAGCGACCGTTCATTGCTAACTCACTTTAGCGACGAGCGACCGTTCATTGCTAACTCACTTTAGCGACGAGCGACCGTTCATTGCTAACTCACTTTAGCGACGAGCGACCGTTCATTGCTAACTCACTTTAGCGACGAGCGACCGTTCATTGCTAACTCACTTTAGCGACGAGCGACCGTTCATTGCTAACTCACTTTAGCGACGAGCGACCGTTCATTGCTAACTCACTTTAGCGACGAGCGACCGTTCATTGTTAACTCACTTTAGCGACGAGCGACCGTTCATTGCTAACTCACTTTAGCGACGGCGACCGTTCATTGCTAACTCACTTTAGCGACGACGAGCGACCGTTCATTGCTAACTCACTTTAGCGACGAGCGACCGTTCATTGCTAACTCACTTTAGCGACGAGCGACCGTTCATTGCTAACTCACTTTAGCGACGAGCGACCGTTCATTGCTAACTCACTTTAGCGACGAGCGACCGTTCATTTGCAAACTCACTTTAGCGACGAGCGACCGTTCATTGCTAACTCACTTTAGCGACGAGCGACCGTTCATTGCTAACTCACTTTAGCGACGAGCGACCGTTCATTGCTAACTCACTTTAGCGACGAGCGACCGTTCATTGCTAACTCACTTTAGCGACGAGCGACCGTTCATTGCTAACTCACTTTAGCGACGAGCGACCGTTCATTGCTAACTCACTTTAGCGACGAGCGACCGTTCATTGCTAACTCACTTTAGCGACGAGCGACCGTTCATTGCTAACTCACTTTAGCGACGAGCGACCGTTCATTGCTAACTCACTTTAGCGACGAGCGACCGTTCATTGCTAACTCACTTTAGCGACGAGCGACCGTTCATTGCTAACTCACTTCACTTTAGCGACGAGCGACCGTTCATTGCTAACTCACTTTAGCGACGAGCGACCGTTCAGCGACCGTTCATTGCTAACTCACTTTAGCGACGAGCGACCGTTCATTGCTAACTCACTTTAGCGACGAGCGACCGTTCATTGCTAACTCACTTTAGCGACGAGCGACCGTTCATTGCTAACTCACTTTAGCGACGAGCGACCGTTCATTGCTAACTCACTTTAGCGACGAGCGACCGTTCATTGCTAACTCACTTTAGCGACGAGCGACCGTTCATTGCTAACTCACTTTAGCGACGAGCGACCGTTCATTGCTAACTCACTTTAGCGACGAGCGACCGTTCATTGCTAACTCACTTTAGCGACGAGCGACCGTTCATTGCTAACTCACTTTAGCGACGAGCGACCGTTCATTGCTAACTCACTTTAGCGACGAGCGACCGTTCATTGCTAACTCACTTTTAGCGACGAGCGACCGTTCATTGCTAACTCACTTTAGCGACGAGCGACCGTTCATTGCTAACTCACTTTAGCGACGAGCGACCGTTCATTGCTAACTCACTTTAGCGACGAGCGACCGTTCATTGCTAACTCACTTTAGCGACGAGCGACCGTTCATTGCTAACTCACTTTAGCGACGAGCGACCGTTCATTGCTAACTCACTTTAGCGACGAGCGACCGTTCATTGCTAACTCACTTTAGCGACGAGCGACCGTTCATTGCTAACTCACTTTAGCGACGAGCGACCGTTCATTGCTAACTCACTTTAGCGACGAGCGACCGTTCATTGCTAACTCACTTTAGCGACGAGCGACCGTTCATTGCTAACTCACTTTAGCGACGAGCGACCGTTCATTGCTAACTCACTTTAGCGACGAGCGACCGTTCATTGCTAACTCACTTTAGCGACGAGCGACCGTTCATTGCTAACTCACTTTAGCGACGAGCGACCGTTCATTGCTAACTCACTTTAGCGACGAGCGACCGTTCATTGCTAACTCACTTTAGCGACGAGCGACCGTTCATTGCTAACTCACTTTAGCGACGAGCGACCGTTCATTGCTAACTCACTTTAGCGACGAGCGACCGTTCATTGCTAACTCACTTTTAGCGACGAGCGACCGTTCATTGCTAACTCACTTTAGCGACGAGCGACCGTTCATTGCTAACTCACTTTAGCGACGAGCGACCGTTCATTGCTAACTCACTTTAGCGACGAGCGACCGTTCATTGCTAACTCACTTTAGCGACGAGCGACCGTTCATTGCTAACTCACTTTAGCGACGAGCGACCGTTCATTGCTAACTCACTTTAGCGACGAGCGACCGTTCATTGCTAACTCACTTTAGCGACGAGCGACCGTTCATTGCTAACTCACTTTAGCGACGAGCGACCGTTCATTGCTAACTCACTTAACTCACTTTAGCGACGAGCGACCGTTCATTGCTAACTCACTTTAGCGACGAGCGACCGTTCATTGCTAACTCACTTTAGCGACGAGCGACCGTTCATTGCTAACTCACTTTAGCGACGAGCGACCGTTCATTGCTAACTCACTTTAGCGACGAGCGACCGTTCATTGCTAACTCACTTTAGCGACGAGCGACCGTTCATTGCTAACTCACTTTAGCGACGAGCGACCGTTCATTGCTAACTCACTTTAGCGACGAGCGACCGTTCATTGTTAACTCACTTTAGCGACGAGCGACCGTTCATTGCTAACTCACTTTAGCGACGAGCGACCGTTCATTGCTAACTCACTTTAGCGACGAGCGACCGTTCATTGCTAACTCACTTTAGCGACGAGCGACCGACCGTTCATTGCTAACTCACTTTAGCGACGAGCGACCGTTCATTGCTAACTCACTTTAGCGACGAGCGACCGTTCATTGCTAACTCACTTTAGCGACGAGCGACCGTTCATTGCTAACTCACTTTAGCGACGAGCGACCGTTCATTGCTAACTCACTTTAGCGACGAGCGACCGTTCATTGCTAACTCACTTTAGCGACGAGCGACCGTTCATTGCTAACTCACTTTAGCGACGAGCGACCGTTCATTGCTAACTCACTTTAGCGACGAGCGACCGTTCATTGCTAACTCACTTTAGCGACGAGCGACCGTTCATTGCTAACTCACTTTAGCGACGAGCGACCGTTCATTGCTAACTCACTTTAGCGACGAGCGACCGTTCATTGCTAACTCACTTTAGCGACGAGCGACCGTTCATTGCTAACTCACTTTAGCGACGAGCGACGACCGTTCATTGCTAACTCACTTTAGCGACGAGCGACCGTTCATTGCTAACTCACTTTAGCGACGAGCGACCGTTCATTGCTAACTCACTTTAGCGACGAGCGACCGTTCATTGCTAACTCACTTTAGCGACGAGCGACCGTTCATTGCTAACTCACTTTAGCGACGAGCGACCGTTCATTGCGCTAACTCACTTTAGCGACGAGCGACCGTTCATTGCTAACTCACTTTAGCGACGAGCGACCGTTCATTGCTAACTCACTTTAGCGACGAGCGACCGTTCATTGCTAACTCACTTTAGCGACGAGCGACCGTTCATTGCTAACTCACTTTAGCGACGAGCGACCGTTCATTGCTAACTCACTTTAGCGACGAGCGACCGTTCATTGCTAACTCACTTTAGCGACGAGCGACCGTTCATTGCTAACTCACTTTAGCGACGAGCGACCGTTCATTGCTAACTCACTTTAGCGACGAGCGACCGTTCATTGCTAACTCACTTTAGCGACGAGCGACCGTTCATTGCTAACTCACTTAGCGGCGACGAGCGACCGTTCATTGCTAACTCACTTTAGCGACGAGCGACCGTTCATTGCTAACTCACTTTAGCGACGAGCGACCGTTCATTGCTAACTCACTTTAGCGACGAGCGACCGTTCATTGCTAACTCACTTTAGCGACGAGCGACTAACTCACTTTATCGACGAGCGACCGTTCATTGTTAACTCACTTTAGCGACGAGCGACCGTTCATTGCTAACTCACTTTAGCGACGAGCGACCGTTCATTGCTAACTCACTTTAGCGACGAGCGACCGTTCATTGCTAACTCACTTTAGCGACGAGCGACCGTTCATTGCTAACTCACTTTAGCGACGAGCGACCGTTCATTTGCTAACTCACTTTAGCGACGAGCGACCGTTCATTGCTAACTCACTTTAGCGACGAGCGACCGTTTCATTGCTAACTCACTTTGACGAGCGACCGTTCATTGCTAACTCACTTTAGCGACGAGCGACCGTTCATTGCTAACTCACTTTAGCGACGAGCGACCGTTCATTGCTAACTCACTTTAGCGACGAGCGACCGTTCATTGCTAACTCACTTTAGCGACGAGCGACCGTTCATTGCTAACTCACTTTAGCGACGAGCGACCGTTCATTGCTAACTCACTTTAGCGACGAGCGACCGTTCATTGCTAACTCACTTTAGCGACGAGCGACCGTTCATTGCTAACTCACTTTCGACGACGAGCGACCGTTCATTGCTAACTCACTTTAGCGACGAGCGACCGTTCATTGCTAACTCACTTTAGCGACGAGCGACCGTTCATTGCTAACTCACTTTAGCGACGAGCGACCGTTCATTGCTAACTCACTTTAGCGCGACGAGCGACCGTTCATTGTTAACTCACTTTAGCGACGAGCGACCGTTCATTGCTAACTCACTTTAGCGACGAGCGACCGTTCATTGCTAACTCACTCACTTTAGCGACGAGCGACCGTTCATTGCTAACTCACTTTAGCGACGAGCGACCGTTCATTGCTAACTCACTTTAGCGACGAGCGACCGTTCATTGCTAACTCACTTTAGCGACGAGCGACCGTTCATTGCTAACTCACTTTAGCGACGAGCGACCGTTCATTGCTAACTCACTTTAGCGACGAGCGACCGTTCATTGCTAACTCACTTTAGCGACGAGCGACCGTTCATTGCTAACTCACTTTAGCGACGAGCGACCGTTCATTGCTAACTCACTTTAGCGACGAGCGACCGTTCATTGCTAACTCACTTTAGCGACGAGCGACCGTTCATTGCTAACTCACTTTAGCGACGAGCGACCGTTCATTCATTAACTCACTCACTTTAGCGACGAGCGACCGTTCATTGCTAACTCACTTTAGCGACGAGCGACCGTTCATTGCTAACTCACTTTAGCGACGAGCGACCGTTCATTGCTAACTCACGACGCGACGAGCGACCGTTCATTGCTAACTCACTTTAGCGACGAAGCGACCGTTCATTTGCTAACTCACTTTAGCGACGAGCGACCGTTCATTGCTAACTCACTTTAGCGACGAGCGACCGTTCATTGCTAACTCACTTTAGCGACGAGCGACCGTTCATTGCTAACTCACTTTAGCGACGAGCGACCGTTCATTGCTAACTCACTTTTACGAGCGACCGACGAGCGACCGTTCATTGTTAACCGTTCACTTTAGCGACGAGCGACCGTTCATTGCTAACTCACTTTAGCGACGAGCGACCGTTCATTGCTAACTCACTTTAGCGACGAGCGACCGTTCATTGCTAACTCACTTTAGCGACGAGCGACCGTTCATTGCTAACTCACTTTAGCGACGAGCGACCGTTCATTGCTAACTCACTTTAGCGACGAGCGACCGTTCATTGCTAACTCACTTTAGCGACGAGCGACCGTTCATTGCTAACTCACTTTAGCGACGAGCGACCGTTCATTGCTAACTCACTTTAGCGACGAGCGACCGTTCATTGCTAACTCACTTTAGCGACGAGCGACCGTTCATTGCTAACTCACTTTAGCGACGAGCGACCGTTCATTGCTAACTCACTTTAGCGACGAGCGACCGTTCATTGCTAACTCACTTTAGCGACGAGCGACCGTTCATTGCTAACTCACTTTTAGCGACGAGCGACCGTTCATTGCTAACTCACTTTAGCGACGAGCGACCGTTCATTGCTAACTCACTTTAGCGACGAGCGACCGTTCATTGCTAACTCACTTTAGCGACGACGAGCGACCGTTCATTGCTAACTCACTTTAGCGACGAGCGACCGTTCATTGTTCACTTTGCTAACGACCGTTCACTTTAGCGACGAGCGACCGTTCATTGTTAACTCACTTTAGCGACGAGCGACCGTTCATTGCTAACTCACTTTAGCGACGAGCGACCGTTCATTGCTAACTCACTTTAGCGACGAGCGACCGTTCATTGCTAACTCACTTTAGCGACGAGCGACCGTTCATTGCTAACTCACTTTAGCGACGAGCGACCGTTCAGTTCATTGCTAACTCACTTTAGCGACGAGCGACCGTTCATTGCTAACTCACTTTAGCGACGAGCGACCGTTCATTGCTAACTCACTTTAGCGACGAGCGACCGTTCATTGCTAACTCACTTTAGCGACGAGCGACCGTTCATTGCTAACTCACTTTAGCGACGAGCGACCGTTCATTGCTAACTCACTTTAGCGACGAGCGACCGTTCATTGCTAACTCACTTTAGCGACGAGCGACCGTTCATTGTTAACTCACTTTAGCGACCGTTCATTGCGACCGTTCTTTTGCTAACTCCGTTTAGCGACGAGCGACCGTTCATTGACCGTTCATTCACTTTAGCGACGAGCGACCGTTCATTGCTAACTCACTTTAGCGACGAGCGACCGTTCATTGCTAACTCACTTTAGCGACGAGCGACCGTTCATTGCTAACTCACTTTAGCGACGAGCGACCGTTCATTGCTAACTCACTTTAGCGACGAGCGACCGTTCATTGCTAACTCACTTTAGCGACGAGCGCGACCGTTCATTGCTAACTCACTTTAGCGACGAGCGACCGTTCATTGCTAACTCACTTTAGCGACGAGCGACCGACCGTTCATTAACTAACTCACTTTAGCGACGAGCGACCGTTCATTGCTAACTCACTTTAGCGACGAGCGACCGTTCATTGCTAACTCACTTTAGCGACGAGCGACCGTTCATTGCTAACTCACTTTAGCGACGAGCGACCGTTCATTGCTAACTCACTTTAGCGACGAGCGACCGTTCATTGCTAACTCACTTTAGCGACGAGCGACCGTTCATTGCTAACTCACTTTAGCGACGAGCGACCGTTCATTGCTAACTCACTTTAGCGACGAGCGACCGTTCATTGCTAACTCACTTTAGCGACGAGCGACCGTTCATTGCTAACTCACTTTAGCGACGAGCGACCGTTCACCGTTCACTTTGCTAACGTTTCACGACGAGCGACCGTTCATTGCTAACTCACTTTAGCGACGAGCGACCGTTCATTGCTAACTCACTTTAGCGACGAGCGACCGTTCATTGCTAACTCACTTTAGCGACGAGCGACCGTTCATTGCTAACTAACTCTTTAGCGACGCGACCGTTCATTGCTAACTCACTTTAGCGACGAGCGACCGTTCATTGCTAACTCACTTTAGCGACGAGCGACCGTTCATTGCTAACTCACTTTAGCGACGAGCGACCGTTCATTGCTAACTCACTTTAGCGACGAGCGACCGTTCATTGTTAACTCACTTTAGCGACGAGCGACCGTTCATTGCTAACTCACTTTAGCGACGAGCGACCGTTCATTGCTAACTCACTTTAGCGACGAGCGACCGTTCATTGCTAACTCACTTTAGCGACGAGCGACCGTTCATTGCTAACTCACTTTAGCGACGAGCGACCGTTCATTGTTAACTCACTTTAGCGACGAGCGACCGTTCATTGCTAACTCACTTTAGCGACGAGCGACCGTTCATTGCTAACTCACTTTAGCGACGAGCGACCGTTCATTGCTAACTCACTTTAGCGACGAGCGACCGTTCATTGCTAACTCACTTTAGCGACGAGCGACCGTTCATTGCTAACTCACTTTAGCGACGCGCGACCGTTCATTGCTAACTCACTTTAGCGACGAGCGACCGTTCATTGCTAACTCACTTTAGCGACGAGCGACCGTTCATTGCTAACTCACTTTAGCGACGAGCGACCGTTCATTGCTAACTCACTTTAGCGACGAGCGACCGTTCATTGCTAACTCACTTTAGCGAGCGACCGAGCGACCTAACTCACTTTAGCGACGAGCGACCACTTTAGCGACGAGCGACCGTTCATTGCTAACTCACTTTAGCGACGAGCGACCGTTCATTGCTAACTCACTTTAGCGACGAGCGACCGTTCATTGCTAACTCACTTTAGCGACGAGCGACCGTTCATTGCTAACTCACTTTAGCGACGAGCGACCGTTCATTGTTAACTCACTTTTAGAGCGACGTTCGAGCGACCGTTCATTGCTAACTCACTTTAGCGACGAGCGACCGTTCATTGCTAACTCACTTTAGCGACGAGCGACCGTTCATTGCTAACTCACTTTAGCGACGAGCGACCGTTCATTGCTAACTCACTTTAGCGACGAGCGACCGTTCATTGCTAACTCACTTTAGCGACGAGCGACCGTTCATTGCTAACTCACTTTAGCGACGAGCGACCGTTCATTGCTAACTCACTTTAGCGACGAGCGACCGTTCATTGCTAACTCACTTTAGCGACGAGCGACCGTTCATTGCTAACTCACTTTAGCGACGAGCGACCGTTCATTCATTAACTCACTTTAGCGACGAGCGACCGTTCATTGCTAACTCACTTTAGCGACGAGCGACCGTTCATTGCTAACTCACTTTAGCGACGAGCGACCGTTCATTGCTAACTCACTTTAGCGACGAGCGACCGTTCATTGCTAACTCACTTTTAGCGACGACCGACCGTTCATTGCTAACTCTTTCACTTTAGCGACGAGCGACCGTTCATTTGCTAACTCACTTTAGCGACGAGCGACCGTTCATTGCTAACTCACTTTTAGCGACGAGCGTTTCATTGCTAACTCACTTTAAGCGAGCGACCGTTCATTGCTAACTCACTTTAGCGACGAGCGACCGTTCATTGCTAACTCACTTTAGCGACGAGCGACCGTTCATTGCTAACTCACTTTAGCGACGAGCGACCGTTCATTGCTAAACTCACTTTAGCGACGAGCGACCGTTCATTGCTAACTCACTTTAGCGACGAGCGACCGTTCATTGCTAACTCACTTTAGCGACGAGCGACCGTTCATTGCTAACTCACTTTAGCGACGAGCGACCGTTCATTGCTAACTCACTTTAGCGACGAGCGACCGTTCATTGCTAACTCACTTTAGCGACGAGCGACCGTTCATTGCTAACTCACTTTAGCGACGAGCGACCGTTCATTGCTAACTCACTTTAGCGACGAGCGACCGTTCATTGCTAACTCACTTTAGCGACGAGCGACCGTTCATTTGCTAACTCACTTTAGCGACGAGCGACCGTTCATTGCTAACTCACTTTAGCGACGAGCGACCGTTCATTGCTAACTCACTTTAGCGACGAGCGACCGTTCATTGCTAACTCACTTTAGCGACGAGCGACCGTTCATTTTGCTAACTCACTTTAGCGCGACGAGCGACCGTTCATTGCTAACTCACTTTAGCGACGAGCGACCGTTCATTGCTAACTCACTTTAGCGACGAGCGACCGTTCATTGCTAACTCACTTTAGCGACGAGCGACCGTTCATTGCTAACTCACTTTAGCGACGAGCGACCGTTCATTGCTAACTCACTTTAGCGACGAGCGACCGTTCATTGCTAACTCACTTTAGCGACGAGCGACCGTTCATTGCTAACTCACTTTAGCGACGAGCGACCGTTCATTGCTAACTCACTTTAGCGACGAGCGACCGTTCATTGCTAACTCACTTTAGCGACGAGCGACCGTTCATTGCTAACTCACTTTAGCGACGAGCGACCGTTCATTTCTTTTTGCGAACTCGTTCATTTTAACTCACGAGCGACCGTTCATTGCTAACTCACTTTAGCGACGAGCGACCGTTCATTGCTAACTCACTTAGCGACGAGCGACGTTCGTTCATTGCTAACTCACTTTAGCGACGAGCGACCGTTCATTCATTAACTCACTTTAGCGACGAGCGACCGTTCATTGTTAACGACCTTTCATTGCGACCGTTCATTGCTAACTCACTAGCGACGAGCGTTCCGTTCATTGCTAACTCACGTTCATTTTAACGAGCGAGCGACCGTTCATTGCTAACTCACTTTAGCGACGAGCGACCGTTCATTGCTAACTCACTTTAGCGACGAGCGACCGTTCATTGCTAACTCACTTTAGCGACGAGCGACCGTTCATTGCTAACTCACTTTAGCGACGAGCGACCGTTCATTGCTAACTCACTTTAGCGACGAGCGACCGTTTCATTGCTAACTCACTTTAGCGACGAGCGACCGTTCATTGCTAACTCACTTTAGCGACGAGCGACCGTTCATTGCTAACTCACTTTAGCGACGAGCGACCGTTCATTGCTAACTCACTTTAGCGACGAGCGACCGTTCATTCATTGCACTCACTTTAGCGCGACGAGCGACCGTTCATTGCTAACTCACTTTAGCGACGAGCGACCGTTCATTGCTAACTCACTTTAGCGACGAGCGACCGTTCATTGCTAACTCACTTTAGCGACGAGCGACCGTTCATTGCTAACTCACTTTAGCGACGAGCGACCGTTCATTGCTAACTCACTTTTTACGCGACGAGCGACCGTTCATTTGCTAACTCACTTTAGCGACGAGCGACCGTTCATTGCTAACTCACTTTAGCGACGAGCGACCGTTCATTGCTAACTCACTTTAGCGGCGACGAGCGACCGTTCATTGACCGTTTTAGCGACGCGACGAGCGTTCGTTCACTCTCTTCACTTTAGCGACGAGCGACCGTTCATTGTTAACTCACTTTAGCGACGAGCGACCGTTCATGCTAACTCACTTTAGCGACGAGCGACCGTTCATTGCTAACTCACTTTAGCGACGAGCGACCGTTCATTTCATTAAACTCACTTTAGCGACGAGCGACCGTTCATTGCTAACTCACTTTAGCGACGAGCGACCGTTTTGCAAACTCACTTTAGCGACGAGCGACCGTTCATTGCTAACTCACTTTAGCGACGAGCGACCGTTCATTGCTAACTCACTTTAGCGACGAGCGACCCGTTCATTGCTAACTCACTTTAGCGACGAGCGACCGTTCATTGCTAACTCACTTTTTAGCGACGACGCGACCGTTCGTTGCTAACTCACTTTAGCGACGAGCGACCGTTCATTGCTAACTCACTTTAGCGACGAGCGACCGTTCATTGCTAACTCACTTTTCACTTTAGCGAGCGACCGTTCATTGCTAACTCACTTTAGCGACGAGCGACCGTTCATTCATTAACTCACTTTAGCGACGAGCGACCGTTCATTGCTAACTCACTTTAGCGACGAGCGACCGTTCATTCATTAACTCTTTTTTAGCGAGCGAGCGACCGTTCATTGCTAACTCACTTTAGCGACGAGCGACCGTTCATTGCTAACTCACTTTAGCGCGACGAGCGACCGTTCATTCTTAACTCTTTAGCGACGAGCGACCGTTCGTTCATTGCTAACTCACTTTAGCGAGCGAGCGACCGTTCATTGTTAACTCACTTTAGCGACGAGCGACCGTTCATTGCTAACTCTTTAGCGGCGACGACCGTTCCGTTCATTTGCTAACTTTAGCGACGAGCGACCGTTCATTGCTAACTCACTTTAGCGACGAGCGACCGTTCATTGCTAACTCACTTTAGCGACGAGCGACCGTTCATTGCTAAACTCACTTTAGCGACGAGCGCGACCGTTCATTGTTAACTCACTTTAGCGACGAGCGACCGTTCATTGCTAACTCACTTTAGCGACGAGCGACCGTTCATTGCTAACTCACTTTAGCGACGAGCGACCGTTCATTGCGAACGTTCACTTTAGCGACGAGCGACCGTTCATTGCTAACTCACTTTAGCGACGAGCGACCGTTCATTTGCTAACTCACTTTAGCGACGAGCGACCGTTCATTGCTAACTCACTTTAGCGACGAGCGACCGTTCATTTTAACTCACTTTAGCGACGAGCGACCGTTCATTGCTAACTCACTTTAGCGACGAGCGACCGTTCATTGCTAACTCACTTTAGCGACGAGCGACCGAGCGACCGTTCATTGCTTACTCTTTCGAGACGAGCGACCGTTCATTCATTAACTAACTCACTTTAGCGACGAGCGACCGTTCATTGCTAACTCACTTTAGCGAGCGACCGTTCGTTCATTGCTAACTCACTTTAGCGACGAGCGACCGTTCATTGCTAACTCACTTTTTAGCGACGAGCGACCGTTCATTGCTAACTCACTTTAGCGACGAGCGACCGTTCATTGCTAACTCACTTTAGCGACGAGCGACCGTTCATTGCTAACTCACTTTAGCGACGAGCGACCGTTCATTGCTAACTCACTTTAGCGACGAGCGACCGTTCATTGCTAACTCACTTTAGCGACGAGCGACCGTTCATTGCTAACTCACTTTAGCGACGAGCGACCGTTCATTGCTAACTCACTTTAGCGACGAGCGACCGTTCATTGCTAACTCACTTTAGCGACGAGCGACCGTTCATTGCTAACTTTCACTTTAGCGACGAGCGACCGTTCATTGCTAACTCACTTTCACTTTAGCGACCGAGCGACCGTTCATTGCGTTAACTCACTTTAGCGACGAGCGACCGTTCATTGCTAACTCACTTTAGCGAGCGACCGTTCATTTCATTTCACTTTCTTTTAGCGACGAGCGACCGACCGTTCATTTGCTAACTCACTTTAGCGACGAGCGACCGTTCATTGCTAACTCACTTTAGCGACGAGCGACCGTTCATTGCTAACTCACTTTAGCGACGAGCGACCGTTCATTGCTAACTCACTTTAGCGACGAGCGACCGTTCATTGCTAACTCACTTTAGCGACGAGCGACCGTTCATTGCTAACTCACTTTAGCGACGAGCGACCGTTCATTGCTAACTCACTTTAGCGACGAGCGACCGTTCATTGCTAACTCACTTTAGCGACGAGCGACCGTTCATTGCTAACTCACTTTTTAGCGACGAGCGACCGTTCATTGCTAACTCACTTTAGCGACGAGCGACCGTTCATTGCTAACTCACTTTAGCGCGACGAGCGACCGTTCATTGCTAACTCACTTTAGCGACGAGCGACCGTTCATTGCTAACTCACTTTAGCGACGAGCGACCGTTCATTTGCTAACTCACTTTAGCGACGAGCGACCGTTCCGTTCACTTTTGCTAACCGTTCACTTTCACGACGAGCGACCGTTCATTGCTAACTCACTTTAGCGACGAGCGACCGTTCATTGCTAACTCACTTTAGCGACGAGCGACCGTTCATTGCTAACTCACTTTAGCGACGAGCGACCGTTCATTGCTAACTCACTTTAGCGACGAGCGACCGTTCATTGCTAACTCACTTTAGCGACGAGCGACCGTTCATTGCTAACTCACTTTAGCGACGAGCGACCGTTCATTGCTAACTCACTTTAGCGACGCGCGACGTTCGTTTTGCTAACGAGCGCGACCGTTCATTGCTAACTCACTTTAGCGACGAGCGACCGTTCATTGCTAACTCACTTTAGCGACGAGCGACCGTTCGTTCATTGCTAACTCACTTTAGCGACGAGCGACCGTTCATTGCTAACTCACTTTAGCGACGAGCGACCGTTCATTGCTAACTCACTTTAGCGCGAGCGAGCGACCGTTCATTTAACTCACTTTAGCGACGACCGTTCATTCATTAACTCACTTTAGCGACGAGCGACCGTTCATTGCTAACTCACTTTAGCGACGAGCGACCGTTCATTGCTAACTCACTTTAGCGACGAGCGACCGTTCATTGCTAACTAACTCACTTTAGCGACGAGCGACCGTTCATTAACTCACTTCACTTTAGCGACGAGCGACCGTTCATTTGCTAACTCACTTTAGCGACGAGCGACCGTTCATTGCTAACTCACTTTAGCGACGAGCGACCGTTCATTGCTAACTCACTTTAGCGACGAGCGACCGTTCATTTGCTAACTCACTTTAGCGACGAGCGACCGTTCATCATTAACTCACTTTAGCGACGAGCGACCGTTCATTGCTAACTCACTTTAGCGACGAGCGACCGTTCATTGCTAACTCACTTTAGCGACGAGCGACCGTTCATTGCTAACTCACTTTAGCGACGAGCGACCGTTCATTGCTAACTCACTTTAGCGACGAGCACCGTTCCGTTCATTGCTAACTCACTTTAGCGACGAGCGACCGTTCGACCGTTCATTGCTAACTCACTTTAGCGACGAGCGACCGTTCATTGCTAACTCACTTTAGCGACGAGCGACCGTTCATTGCTAACTCACTTTAGCGAGCGAGCGACCGTTCATTGCTAACTCACTTTAGCGACGACCGACCGTTCACTTTGCTAACTCACTTTAGCGACGAGCGACCGTTCATTGCTAACTCACTTTAGCGCGAGCGTTCGTTCATTAACTCAACTCACTTTAGCGACGAGCGACCGTTCATTGCTAACTCACTTTAGCGACGAGCGACCGTTCATTTGCTAACTCACTTTAGCGACGAGCGACCGTTCATTTTAACTCACTTTAGCGACGAGCGACCGTTCATTGCTAACTCACTTTAGCGACGAGCGACCGTTCATTTGCTAACTCACTTTAGCGACGAGCGACCGTTCATTGCTAACTCACTTTAGCGACGAGCGACCGTTCATTGCTAACTCACTTTAGCGACGAGCGACCGTTCATTGCTAACTCACTTTAGCGACGAGCGACCGTTCATTGTAAAACTCACTTTAGCGACGAGCGACCGTTCATTGCTAACTCACTTTAGCGACGAGCGACCGTTCATTGCTAACTCACTTTAGCGACGAGCGCGACCGTTCATTGCTAACTCACTTTAGCGACGAGCGACCGTTCGTTCATTGCTAACTCACTTTAGCGACGAGCGACCGTTCATTCACTTTAACTCACTTTAGCGACGAGCGACCGTTCATTGCTAACTCGACGTTCACTTTAGCGACGAGCGTTCGTTCGTTTGCTAACTCACTTTAGCGACGAGCGACCGTTCATTTAACTCACTTTAGCGCGACGACGACCGACCGTTCATTGCTAACTCACTTTAGCGACGCGACCGTTCATTGTTAACTCACTTTTAGCGACGAGCGACCGTTCATTGCTAACTCACTTTAGCGACGAGCGACCGTTCATTGCTAACTCACTTTAGCGACGAGCGACCGTTCATTTGCTAACTCACTTTAGCGACGAGCGACCGTTCATTGCTAACTCACTTTAGCGACGAGCGACCGTTCATTGCTAACTCACTTTAGCGAGCGACGAGTTCGACCGTTCATTGCTAACTTTCTTTAGCGACGAGCGACCGTTCATTTCATTGCTAACTCACTAGCGACGACGACCGTTCATTGCTAACTCACTTTAGCGACGAGCGACCGTTCATTGCTAACTCACTTTAGCGACGAGCGACCGTTCATTGCTAACTCACTTTAGCGACGAGCGACCGTTCATTGCTAACTCACTTTAGCGACGAGCGACCGTTCATTAACTCACTTTAGCGACGAGCGACCGTTCATTTAACTCACTTTAGCGACGAGCGACCGTTCATTCACTTTAGCGACCGAGCGACCGTTCATTGCTAACTCTTTAGCGACGAGCGACCGTTCATTGCTAACTCACTTTAGCGACGAGCGACCGTTCATTGTTAACTCACTTTAGCGACGAGCGACCGTTCATTGCTAACTCACGAGCGACCGTTCATTGCGAACTCACTTTAGCGACGAGCGACCGTTCATTTTAACTCACTTTAGCGACGACCGTTCATTGCTAACTCAGCGACGAGCGACCGTTCATTGCTAACTCACTTTAGCGCGCGAGCGAGCGACCGTTCATTGCAAACTCACTTTAGCGACGAGCGACCGTTCATTTTAACGAACTCAGCGACGACGAGCGAGCGTTCATTCATTAACTAACTCACTTTAGCGACGCGCGACCGTTCATTGTTAACTCACTTTAGCGACGAGCGACCGTTCATTGCTAACTCACTTTAGCGCGAGCGACCGTTCATTGCTAACTCACTTTAGCGACGAGCGACCGTTCATTTGCTAACTAACTTCACGCGACGAGCGACCGTTCATTGCGACCGTTCATTGTTAACGATTCATTTTAGCGACGAGCGACCGTTCATTGCTAACTCACTTTAGCGAGCGAGCGACCGTTCATTGCTAACTCTCTTTTAGCGCGAGCGACCGTTCATTGCTAACTCACTTTAGCGACGAGCGACCGTTCATTGCTAACTCACTTTAGCGACGAGCGACCGTTCATTGCTAACTCACTTTAGCGACGAGCGACCGTTCATTGCTAACTCACTTTAGCGACGAGCGACCGTTCATTCTTTAACTCACTTTAGCGACGAGCGACCGTTCATTGCTAACTCACTTCACTTTAGCGACGAGCGACCGTTCGTTCATTTGCTAACTCACTTTAGCGACGAGCGACCGTTCATTGCTAACTCACTTTAGCGACGAGCGACCGTTCATTGCTAACTCACTTTAGCGACGAGCGACCGTTCATTGCTAACTCACTTTAGCGCGACGAGCGACCGTTCATTGCTAACTCACTTTAGCGACGAGCGACCGTTCATTTGCTAACTCACTTTAGCGACGAGCGACCGTTCATTGCTAACTCACTTTAGCGACGAGCGCCGTTCGTTCATTAACTCACTTTCACGAGCGAGCGACCGTTCGTTCATTGCTAACTCACTTTAGCGACGAGCGAGCGTTCGTTCATTAAACTCACTTTAGCGACGAGCGACCGTTCATTGCTAACTCACTTTAGCGACGAGCGACCGTTCATTTGTTAACTCACTTTAGCGACCGAGCGACCGTTCATTGCTTTAACTCACTTTAGCGACGAGCGACCGTTCATTGTTCCGTTCACTTTAGCGACGAGCGACCGTTCATTGCTAACTCACTTTAGCGACGAGCGACCGTTCATTCTAACTCACTTAGCGCGACGAGCGACGTTCATTCATTGCTAACTTTCACTTTAGCGACGAGCGACCGTTCATTCATTAACTAACTCACTTTAGCGACGAGCGAGCGACCGTTCATTGCTAACTCACTTTAGCGACGAGCGACCGTTCATTTAAAAAACTTCACTTTAGACGAGCGACCGTTCATTGCTAACTCACTTTAGCGACGACCGTTCGTTCATTAACTCTTAACTTTCACTTTAGCGACGAGCGACCGTTCATTGCTAACTCACTTTTAGCGACGCGACCGTTCATTGCTAACTCACTTTAGCGACGAGCGACCGTTCATTGCTAACTCACTTTAGCGACGAGCGACCGTTCATTGCTAACTCACTTTAGCGACGAGCGACCGTTCATTGCTAACTCACTTTAGCGACGAGCGACCGTTCATTGCTAACTCACTTTACGCGACGAGCGACCGTTCATTGCTAACTCACGACCGCGACGAGCGACCGTTCATTGCTAACTCACGCGCGACGAGCGACCGTTCATGCTAACTAAACTCACTTTAGCGACGAGCGACCGTTCATTGCTAACTAACTCGACGCGACGAGCGACGTTCGTTCATTGCTAACTCTTTTTAGCGAGCGAGCGTTCGTTCATTGCTAACTTTCACTTTAGAGCGACCGACCGTTTCATTAAACTCACTCACTTTAGCGACCGTTCATTCGTTCATTTTAACTCACTCGACGAGCGACCGTTCATTGCTAACTCACTTTAGCGACGAGCGACCGTTCATTGCTAACTCACTTTAGCGACGAGCGACCGTTCATTGCTAACTCACTTTAGCGACGAGCGACCGTTCATTGCTAACTCACTTTAGCGACGAGCGACCGTTCATCACTTAACTCACTTTAGCGACGAGCGACCGTTCATTGCTAACTCACTTTAGCGACGAGCGACCGTTCATTGCTAACTCACTTTAGCGACGAGCGACCGTTCATTGCTAACTCACTTTAGCGACGAGCGACCGTTCATTGCTAACTCACTTTAGCGACGAGCGACCGTTCATTGCTAACTCACTTTAGCGACGAGCGACCGTTCATTGCTAACTCACTTTTAGCGACGAGCGACGTTCATTGCAAACTCACTTTAGCGACGAGCGACCGTTCATTGCTAACTCACTTTAGCGACGAGCGACCGTTCATTGCTAAACTCACTTTAGCGACGAGCGACCGTTCATTGCTAACTCACTTTAGCGGCGAGCGACCGTTCATTGCTAACTCACTTTAGCGACGACGAGCGACCGTTCATTGCTAACTAACTCACTTTAGCGACGAGCGACCGTTCATTGCTCTTTCACTTTAGCGACGAGCGACCGTTCATTTAACTCACTTTAGCGACGACCGTTCATTTGCTAAACTTTCACTTTAGCGCGACGACCGTTCGACCGTTCATTTTTAACTCGTTCATTTTAACGACGACCGTTCGTTCATTGCTAACTTCACTTTAGCGACGCGACCGTTCATTTGCTAACTCACTTAGCGACGAGCGACGTTCGTTCATTAACTCAGCGCGACGAGCGACCGTTCATTGTTAACTCACTTTAGCGACGAGCGACCGTTCATTGCTAACTCACTCACTTTAGCGACGAGCGACCGTTCATTGCTAACTCACTTTAGCGACGAGCGACCTTTCATTTCAACTCAACTTTCACGACGAGCGACCGACCGAGCGACCGTTTTTGCGACGAACTCCGTTCATTTAGCGAGCGACCGTTCATTTGCTAACTCACTTTAGCGACGACGAGCGACCGTTCATTTGTTAACTCACTTTAGCGACGAGCGACCGTTCATTGCTAACTCACTTTAGCGACGAGCGACCGTTCATTGCAAACTCACTTTAGCGAGCGAGCGACCGTTCATTGCTAACTCACTTTAGCGACGAGCGACCGTTCATTGCTAACTCACTTTAGCGACGTTCGTTCATTAACTCACTTTAGCGACGAGCGACCGTTCATTGCGTTTTTTAGCGACGAGCGACCGTTCATTGCTAACTCGTTTTAGCGACGAGCGACCGTTCATCATTTAACTTCAAGCGAGCGAGCGACCGTTCATTGCTAACTCACTTTAGCGACGAGCGACCGTTCATTGCTAACTCACTTTAGCGACGAGCGACCGTTCATTTGCTAACTCACTTTAGCGACGAGCGACCGTTCATTGCTAACTCACTTTAGCGACGACGAGACCGTTCGTTCATTGCTAACTCACTTTTTAGCGACGAGCGACCGTTCATTGCTAACTCACTTTAGCGACGAGCGACCGTTCGTTCATTGCTAACTCACTTTAGCGACCGTTCGACCGTTCATCACTTTAACTCACTTTAGCGACGAGACCGTTCATTGCTAACTTCACTTTAGCGACGAGCGACCGTTCATTCTCACTTTTCGACGAGCGCGACGAGCGACCGTTCATTGCTTTAACGTTTTAGCGAGCGACCGAGCGTTCGTTCAAAACTCTCTTTAGCGCGAGCGACCGTTCGTTCATTGCTAACTCACAGCGAGCGACGCGACCGTTCATTTGCTAACTCACTTTAGCGACGAGCGACCGTTCATTGTTAACTCACTTTAGCGACGAGCGACCGTTCATTGCTAACTCACTTTAGCGACGAGCGACCGTTCATTGCTAACTCACTTTTAGACGAGCGACCGTTCATTTGCTAACTCACTTTAGCGACGAGCGACCGTTCATTGCTAACTCACTTTAGCGACGAGCGACCGTTCATTGCTAACTCACTTTAGCGACGACGAGCGACCGTTCATTGCTAACTCACTTTAGCGACGAGCGACCGTTCATTTGCTAACTCAGCGACGCGACGAGCGACCGTTCATTTGCTCACTCACTTTAGCGACGAGCGACCGTTCATTGCTAACTCACTTTAGCGACGAGCGACCGTTCGTTCATTGCTAACTCACTTTAGCGACGAGCGACCGTTCATTGCTAACTCACTTTAGCGACGACGACGACCGTTCATTGCTAACTCACTTTCACGACGACGACGACCGTTTCATTGCTAACTCTCGTTCGACCGTTCATTGTTAACTCACTTTAGCGACGAGCGACCGTTTCATTGCTAACTCACTTTAGCGACGAGCGACCGTTCATTGCTAACTCACTTTAGCGACGAGCGACCGTTCATTGCTAACTCACTTTAGCGACGAGCGACCGTTCATTGTTAACTTTCACTTTTCACGCGAGCGACCGTTCATTGTTAACTCACTTTAGCGACGAACGACCGTTCATTGCTAACTCACTTTAGCGACGAGCGACCGTTCATTGCTAACTCACTTTAGCGACGAGCGACCGTTCGTTCATTGCTAACACTCAGCGACGAGCGACCGTTCATTCATTTGCTAACTCACTTTAGCGACGACGCGCGACCGTTCATTGTTAACTCACTTTAGCGACGAGCGACCGTTCATTGCTAACTCACTTTAGCGACGAGCGACCGTTCATTGCTAACTCACTTTAGAGCGAGCGAGCGACCGTTCATTTTGAGCGAACTCACTTTAGCGACGAGCGACCGTTCATTGCTAACTCACTTTAGCGACGAGCGACCGTTCATTTTGCAAACTCACTTTAGCGACGAGCGACCGTTCATTGCTAACTCACTTTAGCGACGAGCGACCGTTCATTGCTAACTCACTTTAGCGACGAGCGACCGTTCATTAACAAACTCTTTAGCGACGAGCGACCGTTCATTTTAAACTCACTTTAGCGAGCGAGCGACCGTTCATTTTAACTCACTTTAGCGACGAGCGACCGTTCATTGCTAACTCACTTGCGCGACGAGCGACCGTTCATTGCTAACTCACTTTAGCGACGAGCGACCGTTCATTTGCTAACTCACTTTAGCGACGAGCGACCGTTCATTGCTAACTCACTTTAGCGACGAGCGACCGTTCATGCACTAACTTTACGACGAGCGACCGTTCGTTCCGTTCATAACTCTAACTCACTTTAGCGACGACCGTTCATTTTAACTTTCTCACTTTAGCGACGAGCGACCGTTCATTGCGTCGACGACGACCGTTCATTGCTAACTCACTTTAGCGACGAGCGACCGTTCATTGCTAACTCACTTTAGCGACGAGCGACCGTTCATTGCTTAACTCACTTTAGCGACGAGCGACCGTTCATTTGCTAACTTTCACTTTAGCGGCGAGCGACCGTTCATTGCGAACTCACTTTCGACCGCGACCGTTCATTCACTTTAGCGACGAGCGACCGTTCATTGCTAACTCTCACTTTAGCGACGAGCGACCGTTCATTTGCTAACTCGACGAGCGAGCGACGAGCGACCGTTCATTGCTAACTCACTTTAGCGACGAGCGACCGTTCATTGCTAAAACTCACTTTAGCGACGAGCGACCGTTCATTGCTAACTCACTTTAGCGACGAGCGACCGTTCATTGCTAACTCACTTTACGAGCGAGCGACCGTTCATTGCTAACTCACTTTAGCGACGAGCGACCGTTCATTGCTAACTCACTTTAGCGACGAGCGACCGTTCATTAACTCTTTCACGACGAGCGACCGTTCATTGCCGTTCACTTTGCGACGAACGACCGTTCATTTAGCGAGCGAGCGACGACGACGTTCATTCATAACTCACTTTAGCGACGAGCGACCGTTCATTGCTAACTCACTTTAGCGACGAGCGACCGTTCATTGCTAACTCACTTTAGCGACGACCGTTCCGTTCATTGCTAACTCACTTTAGCGACGAGCGACCGTTCATTGCGTTCTTTAGCGACGAGCGACCGTTCATTTTAGCGACGAGCGACCGTTCATTTGCTAACTCACTTTAGCGACGAGCGACCGTTCATTGCTAACTCACGACCGCGACGAGCGACCGTTCATTGCTAACTCACTTTAGCGCGACGAGCGACCGTTCATTTGCTAACTCACTTTCGACGAGCGACCGTTCGTTCATTGCTTAACTCACTTTAGCGACGAGCGACCGTTCATTGCTAACTCACTTCACTTTAGCGACGAGCGACCGTTCATTTGCTAACTCACTTTAGCGACGAGCGACCGTTCATTGCTAACTCACTTTAGCGACGAGCGACGACCGTTCATTGCTAACTCACTTTAGCGACCGTTCATTGCGAAACTCACTTTAGCGACGAGCGACCGTTCATTGCTAACTCACTTTAGCGACGAGCGACCGTTCATTGCTTAACTTTTTAGCGACGAGCGACCGTTCATTGCTAACTCACTTTAGCGACGAGCGACCGTTCATTGTTAACTCACTTTAGCGACGAGCGAGCGACCGTTCATTTGCTAACTCACTTTAGCGACGAGCGACCGTTCATTTGCTAACTCACTTTAGCGACGAGCGACCGTTCATTGCTAACTCACTTTAGCGACGAGCGACCGTTCATTGCTAACTCACTTTAGCGACGAGCGACCGTTCATTGCTAACTCACTTTAGCGACGAGCGACCGTTCATTGCTAACTCACTTTAGCGACGAGCGACCGTTCATTGCTAACTAACTTTCACTTTAGCGGCGAGACCGTTCATTAACTAACTCACTTTAGCGACGAGCGACCGTTCATTGCTAACTCACTTTAGCGACGAGCGACCGTTCATTGCTAACTCACTTTAGCGACGAGCGACCGTTCATTTAACTCACTCACGCGAGCGAGCGACCGTTCATTTCATTTCATTGCTTTAACTCACTTTCATTGAACGAGCGACCGTTCATTTGACTAACTCACTTTAGCGACGAGCGACCGTTCATTTGCTAACTCACTAGCGACGAGCGACCGAGCGACGTTCGTTCGACGACTTTAACATTCACTTTAGCGACGAGCGACCGTTCATTGCTAACTCACTTTAGCGCGACGAGCGACCGTTCATTGCTAACTCACTTTAGCGACGAGCGACCGTTCATTGCTAACTCACTTTAGCGACGAGCGACCGTTCATTGTTAACTCACTTTAGCGACGAGCGACCGTTCATTGCTAACTCACTTTAGCGACGAGCGACCGTTCATTGCGTTCATTGCGAACTCACGTTTTGTAAACTCACTTTAGCGACGAGCGACCGTTCATTGTAAAACTCACTTTTAGCGACGAGCGTTCGTTCATTGCTAACTCACTTTAGCGACGAGCGACCGTTCATTGCTAACTCACTTTAGCGACGAGCGACCGTTCATTGCTAACTAACTCACTTTAGCGACGAGCGACCGTTCATTGCTAACTCACTTTAGCGACGAGCGACCGTTCATTAACTAACTCACTTTAGCGACGAGCGACCGTTCATTGCTAACTCACTTTAGCGACGAGCGACCGTTCATTGCTCACTCACTTTACGACGAGCGACCGTTCATTTTACTCACTTTAGCGACATTGCGTTAACATTCACTTTAGCGACGAGCGACCGTTCATTGCTAACTCACTTTAGCGACGAGCGACCGTTCATTGCTAACTTCACTTTAGCGGCGAGCGACCGTTCATTGCTAACTCACTTTAGCGACGAGCGACCGTTCATTGCTAACTCACTTTAGCGACGAGCGACCGTTCATTGCTAACTCACTTTAGCGACGAGCGACCGTTCATTTGCTAAACTCACTTTAGCGACGAGCGACCGTTCATTTGCTAACTCTCTTTTTAGCGACGAGCGACCGTTCGACCGTTCAACTAACTCACTTTAGCGACGAGCGAGCGACCGTTCATTCATTAACTCACTTTAGCGACGAGCGACCGTTCATTTGCTAACTCACTTTAGCGACGAGCGACCGTTCATTTGCTAACTCACTTTAGCGACGAGCGACCGTTCATTGCTAACTCACTTTAGCGACGAGCGACCGTTCATTGCTAACTCACTTTAGCGACGAGCGACCGTTCATTGCTAACTCACTTTAGCGACGAGCGACCGTTCATTGCTAACTCACTTTAGCGACGAGCGACCGTTCATTTGCTAACTCACTTTAGCGACGAGCGACCGTTCATTGCTAACTCACTTTAGCGACGAGCGACCGTTCATTTTAACTCACTTTTAGCGACGAGCGACCGTTCATTGTTAACTCACTTTAGCGACGAGCGACCGTTCATTGCTAACTCACTTTAGCGACGAGCGACCGTTCATTTGCGAACGTTCACTTTAGCGACGAGCGACCGTTCATTTGCTAACTCACTTTAGCGACGAGCGACCGTTCATTTCTAAACTAACTTAGCGGCGCGACGAGCGTTCGTTCATTGCAAACTCACTTTTAGCGACGACGTTCATTGCTAACTCACTTTAGCGACGAGCGACCGTTCATTGCTAACTTTACGAGCGACCGACGAGCGACCGTTCATTGCTTTAACTCACTTTAGCGACGAGCGACCGTTCATTGCTAACTCACTTTAGCGACGAGCGCGACCGTTCATTGCTAAACTCACTTTAGCGACGAGCGACCGTTCATTGCTAACTCACTTTAGCGCGAGCGAGCGACCGTTCATTGCTAACTCACTTTAGCGTTCGAGCGACCGTTCATTGCTAACTCACTTTAGCGACGAGCGACCGTTCATTGCTAACTCACTTTAGCGACGAGCGACCGTTCATCATTAACTCTCTTTAGCGACGAGCGACCGTTCATTGCGCGAACTCACTTTAGCGACGAGCGACCGTTCATTTGCTAACTCACTTTAGCGACGAGCGACCGTTCATTGCTAACTCACTTTAGCGACGAGCGACCGTTCATTCATTGCTAACTCACTTTTAGCGAGCGAGCGACCGTTCATTGCAAACTCACTTTAGCGACGAGCGACCGTTCATTTTAACTCACTTTCACGAGCGACGAGCGACCGTTCATTTGCCGTTCTTTAGCGACGAGCGACCGTTCATTGCTAACTCACTTTAGCGACGAACGACCGTTCATTTGCTAACTCACTTTAGCGACGAGCGACCGTTCATTCATTTAACTCACTTTACGACGAGCGACGAGCGACCGTTCATTGCTAACTCACTTTAGCGACGAGCGACCGTTCATTGCTAACTCACTTTAGCGACGAGCGACCGTTCATTGTTAACTCACTTTAGCGACGAGCGACCGTTCATTTGCTAACTCTTTAGCGACGAGCGACCGTTCATTGCAAACTCACTTTAGCGACGAGCGACCGTTCATTGCTAACTCACGAGCGACGAGCGACCGTTCATTCACTTTAACTCACTTTAGCGACGAGCGACCGTTCATTGCTACTTTAGCGACGAGCGACCGTTCATTGCGCGACGACGAGCGACCGTTCATTGCTAACTCACTTTAGCGACGAGCGACCGTTCATTGCTAACTCACTTTAGCGACGAGCGACCGTTCATTGCTAACTCACTTTAGCGACGAGCGACCGTTCATTTGCTAACTCACTTTAGCGACGAGCGACCGTTCATTGCTAACTCACTTTAGCGACGAGCGACCGACCGTTCATTTGCTAACTCACTTTAGCGAGCGAGCGACCGTTCATTGCTAACTCACTTTAGCTTTAGACGAGCGACCGTTCATTGCTAACTCACTTTAGCGACGAGCGACCGTTCATTGCTAAACTCTTTTTAGCGACGAGCGACCGTTCATTGCTAACTCAACTCACTTTAGCGACGAGCGACCGTTCATTGCTAACTCACTTTAGCGACGAGCGACCGTTCATCATTAACTCACTTTAGCGACGAGCGACCGTTCATTGCTAACTCACTTTAGCGACGAGCGACCGTTCATTAACTCACTTTAGCGACGCGACGACCGTTCATTGCTAACTCACTTTTTCGACGAGCGACCGTTCATTGCTACTTTCACTTTAGCGAGCGACCGTTCATTGCTAACTCACTTTAGCGACGAGCCGTTCGTTCATTGCTAACTCACTTTAGCGACGACCGTTCGACCGTTCATTGCTAACTCACTTTAGCGACGAGCGACCGTTCATTTGCTAACTCACTTTAGCGACGAGCGACCGTTCATTGCTAAACTCACTTTAGCGACGAGCGACCGTTCATTGCTTTAACTCACTTTAGCGACGAGCGACCGTTCATTCATTGCTTCACTTTGCGAGCGAACGTTCCGTTCATTGCAAACTCACGAGCGACCGTTCGTTCATTAAAACTCACTTTAGCGACGAGCGACCGTTCATTGCTAACTCACTTTAGCGAGCGACGCGTTCGTTCATTGCAAACTCACTTTAGCGACGAGCGACCGTTCATTGCAAACTCACTTTAGCGACGAGCGACCGTTCATTGCTAACTCACTTTAGCGACGACCGCGACCGTTCATTGTTAACGTTCTTTTTAGCGAGCGAGCGACCGTTCATTTAACTCTTTAGCGACGAGCGACCGTTCATTGCTAACTCACTTTAGCGACGAGCGACCGTTCATTGCTAACTCACTTTAGCGACGAGCGACCGTTCATTGCGTTCGTTCATTTGCTAACTCACTTTAGCGACGAGCGACCGTTCATTGCTAACTCACTTTAGCGACGAGCGACCGTTCATTTGCTAACTCACTTTAGCGACGAGCGACCGTTCATTTGCTAACTCACTTTAGCGACGAGCGACCGTTCATTGCTAACTCACTTTTAGCGAGCGACCGTTCGTTCATTCTCTAAACTCACGAGCGACCGTTCGACCGTTCACTTTTGCGAACGACCGTTCTTTACTCGACGAGCGACGTTCGTTCATTCTTAACTCACTTTAGCGACGAGCGACCGTTCATTTGCTAACTCACTTTAGCGACGAGCGACCGTTCATTGCTAACTCACTTTAGCGACGACGAGCGACCGTTCATTGCTAAACTTTCGACTTTCGTTCATTCATTAACTCACTTCGCGACGAGCGACGTTCATTGCTAACTTTCACTTTAGCGACGAGCGACCGTTCATTGCTAACTCACTTTAGCGACGAGCGACCGTTCATTTGCTAACTCACTTTATCGCGCGAGCGACCGTTCATTCTAACTCACTTTAGCGACGAGCGACGAACTCACTTTAAACTCACGAGCGACCGTTCATTTGCTAACTCACTTTAGCGACGAGCGACCGTTCATTGCTAACTCACTTTAGCGACGAGCGACCGTTCATTTGCTAACTCTTTTTAGCGACGAGCGACCGTTCATTGCTAACTCACTTTAGCGACGAGCGACCGTTCATTTGCTAACTCACTTTAGCGACGAGCGACCGTTCATTCACTTTCACGAGCGACGAGCGACCGTTCATTGCTAACTTTCACTTTAGCGACGAGCGACCGTTCATTTGCTAACTCACTTTTAGCGAGCGACCGTTCATTGCTAACTCACTTTTTAGCGACGAGCGACCGTTCATTGCTAACTCACTTTAGCGACGAGCGACCGTTCATTGCTAACTCACTTTAGCGACGAGCGACCGTTCATTGCTAACTCACTTTAGCGACGAGCGACCGTTCATTGCTAACTCACTTTAGCGACGAGCGACCGTTCATTGCTTAACTCACTTTAGCGACGAGCGACCGTTCATTGTTAACTCACTTTAGCGACGAGCGACCGTTCATTGCTAACTCACTTTTAGCGAGCGAGCGACCGTTCATTGCTAACTCACTTTTTAGCGACGAGCGACCGTTCATTGCAAACTCACTCACTTTAGCGAGCGACCGTTCGACCGTTCATTGCTAACTCTTTAGCGCGACGAGCGACCGTTCATTTGCTAACTCTTTAGACGAGCGACCGTTCATTGCTAACTCACTTTAGCGACGAGCGACCGTTCATTGCTAACTCACTTTCACTTTAGCGACCGTTCCGTTCATTGCTAACTCACTTTAGCGACGAGCGACCGTTCATTTGCTAACTCACTTTAGCGAGCGAGCGACCGTTCATTGCTAACTCACTTTAGCGACGAGCGACCGTTCATTGCTAACTCACTTTAGCGACGAGCGACCGTTCATTGCTAACTCACTTTAGCGACGAGCGACCGTTCATTGCTAACTCACTTTAGCGACGAGCGACCGTTCATTGCTAACTCACTTTAGCGACGAGCGACCGTTCATTGCTAAACTCACTTTAGCGACGAGCGACCGTTCATTGCTAACTCACTTTAGCGACGAGCGACCGTTCATTTCATTGCTAACTCACTTTAGCGACGTTCGCGACCGTTCATTGCTAACGACCGTTCATTTTAGAGCGAGCGTTCCGTTCATTTAACTCACTTTAGCGACGACCGACCGTTCATTGCTAACTCACTTTAGCGAGCGACCGTTCATTGCTAACTCACTTTAGCGACGAGCGACGTTTCATTGCTAACTCACTTTAGCGACGAGCGACCGTTCATTGCTAACTCACTTTAGCGACGAGCGACCGTTCATTGCTAACTCACTTTTAGCGAGCGACCGTTCATTGCTAACTCACTTTAGCGACGAGCGACCGTTCATTTGCTAAACTCACTTTAGCGAGCGACCGTTCATTGCTAACTCACTTTAGCGACGAGCGACCGTTCATTGCTAACTCACTTTAGCGACGAGCGACCGTTCATTGCTAACTCACTTTAGCGACGACGACCGTTCAGCGTTCACTCACTTTCATTGTTAACTCACTTTAGCGACGAGCGACCGTTCATTGCTAACTCACTTTAGCGACGAGCGACCGTTCATTGCTAACTCACTTTAGCGACGAGCGACCGTTCATTGCTAAACTCACTTTAGCGAGCGACCGTTCGTTCATTGCTAACTAACTCAGCGACGAGCGACCGTTCGACCGTTCATTGCTAACTCACTTTAGCGACCGTTCGAGCGACCGTTCTTTTGCGAACGTTCACTTTAGCGACGAGCGACCGTCATTTTGCTTAACTCACTTTAGCGACGAGCGACCGTTCATTGCTAACTCACTTTAGCGACGAGCGACCGTTCATTGCTAACTCACTTTAGCGCGACGAGCGACCGTTCATTGCTAACTCACTTTAGCGACGAGCGACCGTTCATTGCTAACTCACTTTAGCGACGAGCGACCGTTCATTTTGCTAACTCACTTTAGCGACGAGCGACCGTTCATTGCGAACGTTCTTTTCATTGCGAGCGACCGTTCATTGTTAACTCACTTTAGCGACGAGCGACCGTTCATTGCTAACTCACTTTAGCGACGAGCGACCGTTCATTTTGCTAACTCACTTTAGCGACGAGCGACCGTTCATTGCTAACTCACTTTAGCGACGAGCGACCGTTCATTGCTAACTCTTAGCGACGAGCGAGCGTTCCGTTCATTGCTAACTCACTTTAGCGACGAGCGACCGTTCATTGCTAACTCACTTTAGCGACGAGCGACCGTTCATTGCTAACTCACTTTAGCGACGAGCGAGCGACCGTTCATTGCTAACTCACTTTAGCGACGAGCGACCGTTCATTGCTAACTCACTTTAGCGACGAGCGACCGTTCATTGCTAACTCACTTTAGCGACGAGCGACCGTTCATTTCTAACTCACTTTAGCGACGAGCGACCGTTCATTGCTAACTCACTTTAGCGACGAGCGACCGTTCATTGCTAACTCACTTTAGCGAGCGAGCGAGCGACCGTTCATTGCTAACTCACTTTAGCGACGAGCGACCGTTCATTGCTAACTCACTTTAGCGACGAGCGACCGTTCATTGCTAACTCTCTTTAGCGACGAGCGACCGTTCATTGCTAACTCACTTTAGCGACGAGCGACCGTTCATTGCTAACTCACTTTAGCGACGAGCGACCGACCGTTCATTGCTAACTCACTTTAGCGACGAGCGACCGTTCATTGCTAACTCACTTTAGCGACGCGACCGACCGTTCATAACTAACTCACGCGACGAGCGACCGTTCATTGCGACCGTTCATTGCGACGAACGTTTCTTTCACGCGTCGACGACCGTTCATTGCTAACTCACTTTAGCGACGAGCGACCGTTCATTGCTAACTCACTTTAGCGACGACCGTTCGACCGTTCATTGCTAACTCACTTTAGCGACGTTCCGTTCGACCGTTCATTTAACTCACTCGACGACGACCGTTCATTGCTAACTCACGAGCGACGAGCGACCGTTCATTTGCTAACTCACTTTAGCGACGAGCGACCGTTCATTTGCTAACTCACTTTAGCGACGAGCGACCGTTCATTGCTAACTCACTTTAGCGACGAGCGACCGTTCATTGCTAACTCTCACTTTAGCGACGAGCGACCGTTCATTTGCTAACTTTCACGCGACGAGCGACCGTTCATTGCTAACTCACTTTAGCGACGAGCGACCGTTCATTGCTAACTCACGCGCGACGAGCGACCGTTCATTAAAACTCTTTAGCGACGAGCGACCGTTCATTGCTAACTCACTTTAGCGCGACCGTTCGACCGTTCATTTTAACTTTCACTTTAGACGAGCGACGACCCGTTCATTAACTCACTTTAGCGACGAGCGACCGTTCATTGCTAACTCACTTTAGCGACGAGCGACCGTTCATTGCTAACTCACTTTAGCGACGAGCGACCGTTCACGAACTCGTTAGCGCGAGCGACCGTTCACTTTAGCGACGAGCGACCGTTCATTGCTAACTCACTTTAGCGACGAGCGACCGTTCATTGCTAACTCACTTTAGCGACGAGCGACCGTTCATTGCAAACTCACTTTAGCGACGAGCGACCGTTCATTTGCTAACTTTCACTTTAGCGACGCGACCGTTCATTGCTAACTCACTTTAGCGACGAGCGACCGTTCATTGCTAACTCACTTTAGCGACGAGCGACCGTTCATTGCTAACTCACTTTAGCGACGAGCGTTCACGACGCGACCGTTCATTGCTAACTCACTTTAGCGACGAGCGACCGTTCATTGCTAACTCACTTTAGCGACGAGCGACCGTTCATTGCTAACTCTTTAGCGACGAGCGACCGTTCGTTCATTGCTAACTTTCACTTTAGCGACGCGACCGTTCATTGCTAACTCACTTTAGCGAGCGACCGTTCGTTCATTGCTAACTCACTAGCGACGAGCGACCGACCGTTCATTCTAACTTTCACGACGACGACCGTTCATTTCATTGCTAACTTCACTTTAGCGACGAGCGACCGTTCATTCATTTAACTCACTTTAGCGACGAGCGACCGTTCATTTGCAAACTCACTTTAGCGACGAGCGACCGTTCATTGCTAACTCACTTTAGCGACGAGCGACCGTTCATTTGCTAACTCACTTTAGCGACGAGCGACCGTTCATTGCTAACTCACTTTAGCGGCGAGCGACCGTTCATTTGCTAACTCACTTTAGCGACGAGCGACCGTTCATTGCTAACTCACTTTAGCGACGAGCGACCGTTCATTGCTAACTCACTTTTTCGACGAGCGACCGTTCATTGCTAACTCACTTTAGCGACGAGCGACCGTTCATTGCAAACTCACTTTAGCGACGAGCGACCGTTCATTGCAACTCACTTTAGCGACGAGCGACCGTTCATTGCTAACTCACTTTAGCGACGAGCGACCGTTCATTGCTAACTCACTTTAGCGACGAGCGACCGTTCATTGCTAAACTCACTTTAGCGACGAGCGACCGTTCATTGCTAACTCACTTTAGCGACGAGCGACCGTTCATTGCTAACTCACTTTAGCGACGAGCGACCGTTCATTGCTAACTCACTTTAGCGACGAGCGACCGTTCATTGCTAACTCACTTTAGCGACGAGCGACCGTTCATTGCTAACTCACTTTAGCGACGAGCGACCGTTCATTGCTAACTCACTTTAGCGAGCGAGCGACCGTTCATTGCTAACTCACTTTAGCGACGAGCGACCGTTCATTGCTAACTCTCACTTTAGCGACGAGCGACCGTTCATTGCTAACTCACTTTAGCGACGAGCGACCGTTCATTGCTAACTCACTTTAGCGACGAGCGACCGTTCATTTTAACTCACTTTAGCGACGACCGTTCATTGCTAACTCACTTTAGCGACGAGCGACCGTTCATTGCTAACTCACTCACTTTAGCGACGACGAGCGACCGTTCATTGCTAACTCACTTTTAGCGACGCGACCGTTCATTGCTAACTCACTTTAGCGACGAGCGACCGTTCATTGCTAACTCACTTTAGCGACGAGCGACCGTTCATTGCTAACTCACTTTAGCGACGAGCGACCGTTCATTGCTAACTCACTTTAGCGACGAGCGACCGTTCATTAACTAACTCACTTTAGCGACCGAGCGACCGTTCATTGCTAACTTCACTCACGCGCGCGCGACCGTTCATTGCTAACTCACTTTAGCGACGAGCGACCGTTCATTCACTTAACTCACTTTAGCGACGAGCGACCGTTCATTTGCTAACTCACTTTAGCGACGAGCGACCGTTCATTGCTAACTCACTTTAGCGACGAGCGACCGTTCATTGCTAACTCACTTTAGCGACGAGCGACCGTTCATTGTTAACTCACTTTAGCGGCGAGCGACCGTTCATTGTTAACTCACTTTAGCGACGAGCGACCGTTCATTGCAAACTCACTTTAGCGACGAGCGACCGTTCATTGCTAACTAACTTTCACTTTAGCGACGAGCGACCGTTCATTGCTAACTCACTTTAGCGACGAGCGACCGTTCATTGCTAACTCACTTTAGCGACGAGCGACCGTTCATTGCTAACTCACTTTAGCGACGAGCGCGACCGTTCATTCACTGCTAACGTTCATTCACTTTAGCGACGAGCGACCGTTCATTGCTAACTCACTTTACGCGACCGTTCGACCGTTCATTGCTAACTCCGTTCATTCACGACGAGCGACCGTTCATTGCTAACTCACTTTAGCGCGAGCGACCGTTCATTGCTAACTCACTTTAGCGACGAGCGACCGTTCATTTAACTCACTTTAGCGACGAGCGACCGTTCATTGCAAACTCACTTTAGCGACGAGCGACCGTTCATTGCTAACTCACTTTAGCGACGAGCGCGACCGTTCATTTTAACTCACTTTAGCGACGAGCGACCGTTCATTGTTAACTCACTTTAGCGACGAGCGACCGTTCATTGCTAACTCACTTTAGCGACGAGCGACCGTTCATTTGCTAACTCACTTTAGCGACGAGCGACCGTTCATTGCTAACTCACTTTTAGCGACGAGCGACCGTTCATTGCTAACTCACTTTAGCGACGAGCGACCGTTCATTGCTAACTCACTTTAGCGACGAGCGACCGTTCATTGCTAACTCACTCACTTTAGCGACGAGCGACCGTTCATTGCTAACTCACTTTAGCGACGAGCGACCGTTCACCGTTCATTGCTTTTCACTTTAGCGAGCGCGACCGTTCATTGCTAACTCACTTTAGCGACGAGCGACCGTTCATTGCTAACTCACTTTAGCGACGAGCGACCGTTCATTGCTAAACTCTTTAGCGACGAGCGACCGTTCATTTCTTTGCGAACGACCGTTCACTTTTAACTCACTTTAGCGACGACCGACCGTTCATTGCTAACTCACTTTAGCGACGAGCGACCGTTCATTGCTAACTCACTTTAGCGACGAGCGACCGTTCATTGCTAACTCACTTTAGCGACGAGCGACCGTTCATTGCTAACTCACTTTAGCGACGAGCGACCGTTCATTGCTAACTCACTTTAGCGACGAGCGACCGTTCATTTGCTAACTCACTTTAGCGACGAGCGACCGTTCATTCATTAACTAACTCACTTTACGAGCGAGCGACCGTTCATTGCTAACTCACTTTTAGACGAGCGACCGTTCATTGCTAACTCACTTTAGCGACGAGCGACCGTTCATTGCTAACTCACTTTAGCGACGAGCGACCGTTCATTGCTAAACTCACTTTAGCGACGAGCGACCGTTCATTGCTAACTCACTTTAGCGACGAGCGACCGTTCATTGCTAACTCACTTTAGCGACGAGCGACCGTTCATTGCTAACTCACTTTAGCGACGAGCGACCGTTCATTTAACTCACTCGACCGTTTTGCTAACTCGAGCGACCGTTCATTGCTAACTCACTTTAGCGACGACGACCGTTCATTGCTAACTCACTTTAGCGACGAGCGACCGTTCATTGCTAACTCACTTTAGCGACGAGCGACCGTTCATTGCTAACTCACTTTAGCGACGAGCGACCGTTCATTGCTAACTCACTTTAGCGACGAGCGACCGTTCATTGCTAACTCACTTTAGCGACGAGCGACCGTTCATTTGCTAACTCACTTTAGCGACGAGCGACCGTTCATTTGCTAAACTCACTTTAGCGACGAGCGACCGTTCATTGCTAACTCACTTTAGCGACGAGCGACCGTTCATTGCTAACTCACTTTAGCGACGAGCGACCGTTCATTGCTAACTCACTTTAGCGACGAGCGACCGTTCATTGCTAACTCACTTTAGCGCGAGCGACCGTTCATTGACCGTTCATTTTTAACTCGTTCATTTAACTCACTTTACGACGAGCGACCGTTCATTGCTAACTCACTTTAGCGACGAGCGACCGTTCATTGCTAACTCACTTTAGCGACGAGCGACCGTTCATTGCTAACTCACTTTAGCGACGAGCGACCGTTCATTGCTAACTCACTTTAGCGACGAGCGACCGTTCATTGCTAACTCACTTTAGCGACGAGCGACCGTTCATTGCTAACTCACTTTAGCGACGAGCGACCGTTCATTGCTAACTCACTTTAGCGACGAGCGACCGTTCATTGCTAACTCACTTTAGCGACGAGCGACCGTTCATTCTAACTCACTTTAGCGACGAGCGACCGTTCATTGCTAACTCACTTTAGCGACGAGCGACCGTTCATTGCTAACTCACTTCGACGAGCGACCGTTCATTGCTAAACTCACTTTAGCGACGAGCGACCGTTCATTGCTAACTCACTTTAGCGACGAGCGACCGTTCATTGCTAACTCACTTTAGCGACGAGCGACCGTTCATTGCTAACTCACTTTAGCGACGAGCGACCGTTCATTGTTAACTCACTTTAGCGGCGAGCGACCGTTCATTGCTAACTCACTTTAGCGACGAGCGACCGTTCATTGCTAACTCACTTTAGCGAGCGACGACCGTTCATAACTCACTTTAACTCACTTTAGCGACGAGCGACCGTTCATTGCTAACTCACTTTAGCGACGAGCGACCGTTCATTGCTAACTCTTTAGCGATGACGACCGTTCATTGTCTGTTAGGTCCCAAACTTACTTTAGCAACAAGCGGTCGATTTGCCAACTCAATTGGCAGCGGTATTTTTTTGGCCCTACCTCTCTTTTGCAGCGAGCGGTCATCGATAACTCACTTTGGCCATGAGCGTTCTAGCTTCGCTTTAGCGGCGAGCAGTCGTCTCTTTCTCACTT